>JAQFYG010005031.1:0-10340 GCA_034694325.1 Entomobrya corticalis
ATTAAAGGTACCCTGAGCACGGTAATTGATTTGACGAGCCGATTCATCTTTTTGACGAGGTCATAAATTTACTGCCTTTTTTCAATGCAAATAGAATTACTTGAAAGATTGTCGAAATTTTCTTTATTTCTATAAGCATAATGTGCTGACAAATATTTGGGATAGAGGAACCCAAAATTTCGTATTTGTTCATTATTACACAAGTCCATACAAAAAGAAAAAGTGTTAAAGTGCTTGTTTAAGTCTTATTTTGTAAAGTTCTTAAAATCAATAGACTTTTTACCGTTATTTTGACTAGCAAAACTTAATTGGTTGCTTTTTACAATGTTTCTGATGACATTTGTCCTTAGTCCTTAGTGGATTACGTGTTACTTGTACAAAAATGAGTAAGTTTCACGCCATTTAGAAATTAAAGTAGTGTTACCGTGTCGTAATATGTAACACAAATAGCTCTTTCACCAGACTCTTCGGTATAAAATATTACTAATCTAAAAATTAAGAAAGTTGTATGTAAGGCAAGGGTTACAGCTAGGGTTGATTGGGAGGATTTGTGCGACTCCGCAAATGCAAAAGGCTGCTCCAAAAGACTCCAGGATGATCACAGGATATGAGGAAGTGAAGTTAACTTGAGAACGGCTTGACCAGTTCCCACCTAATTTTGTATACGCAAAGTACGGCTAATGGCTATTTAGTAAACTGTACTCAAGTCAACATTATCTATTTACAATTGCCACATGAGTGTATATATTATGTGCTGTTTATTATGCTATCTGGAAAATTAAGAAATACGAAGAATTTGCCGCCGCAATAGCAATGGAGCTACAATCGGAATATTTGTAGCGTCAGAGAATATTTTTATTTGTTATTCATTTGATTTACTCATGCCTAAAGCTGATGATAAATAAAGCACAGTCGCACTTTTATTGTGACTGCTTTTACGTTTTTGACGTCGCCATGGACTTCACTTTAGTTTACATTTCATTTTTCCTTAATTTAAAAGCTTAGACTAGTATGAACGAAAATTTAGGACAAACTATATATAGCTCAGTATTATCTGATCGGGTTATACCTTCACGACAAAACAGTAAAAACTGTCACCAGTATTTCAAATTTTTTTCTGGTACCACTTCAATACTATAACGCGCTCCATACATGGACTTATGATAACCAAGTCTGTCAGACATTATCAATTGAACTTTGCCAAGTTAGTTTTTAGTCGATGTCACATGCTTTCAGCTTGCATTCATTCTTTATTTCCGATTTTAACAGGCAGAGATAAAAAAGGTACAAAATGTTTTCAAATCTTGTTTTGGATGCTTTATCTTTTAAGTTTTTCCAATCGTCTTCCCTTTCTATCAAATAGTGATTCCATTGTCCGCTTTACTGTAACAAGAACCAACCAAATTTAAAAAGAGTCATTTTGTTAGATGGATGCATTTCTACTGATTTGACAGTAGCAATAATGTAATTTACAGTTTTGGATCAGTTTGGGCTGTTGCCGTCATTGTTATTATCGTTAAGATGAACTGAAACCAAGAATAGAGTGAATCTAAAAAGCATTATCAATCCATTACCTGGTTCTTCAATCTTTTTAATTGGGCGAAATCGACTGGTTATTTACAAATAATCATCTCAAAAGTTTAATATGCCGTTTTTGGCTGTATAGTAGACGTAATACAACTGCCAATTTGTTCGTTGCACATATTATTTGATAATCAATTATTATTTGAATTATTTTAAAATTCATCGGTGCAATATTTTCCTAAATCACATGTAAAAGTATATTATATATGCACGTTTTCAAATTTAAAAAGTAGGATTGTTTAAAATATTTATTTAAACATATTTTGTGAACACAACGGTTATAATTTATCATCATCATGCATCATTTCTAATTAATTCTTATTGTCATTAACCTGCACAACGTCTTAACATAACTTCCATCTAACATTGTATTATTCAATGCAATTTTTGCTGATTTTTATTCAAGTGAATTTCAACACAATCAACTGATAATGAAGGTGGTAAAAACAATTTACTGTAGGAAAATATTAAACATGAAATCTAATTTTATGCATACAAATTACTCTGCTGCAATCAATATCCCGATCCGGCATTTTTGCTTAATAGTGTACGCAATGCTACTTCATATAAGAAGTTCAAGCTTTGGCTTATCACATTTGCTTCACTTAGATAACCATTATGATCACTAGGTCATTAGGTCTTTATCTGGACATCAATGAACACAATACATTGACAAATATTTAAATTGGTTGACCATGAAGAATGAAAATCTTTTGCACTTTTTCTTGCTAGCGCAAACAAAAATATTAAAATTGATTATAGCATGTACAAAGCTTTACAAAATGAATATTTTCCGAATTAAAATTCACTTCTGCTATTTCTGCTATTATATCGTATGATTTTTGCTGACTTTGTTTCATTTTGGCGGTTGATTGTCAACATTGGGCTAAACTGATTATTGGGTAAGTTTTGTGCTATTTGAAATTAAGATTGTGCAAATTTTTTTTATTAACAAAAAGATATACTAGAACATTGTGAGAGTGTGATAATTGTTGATTACAGGATAGAAAGCACAGTAAACGTATGTTCGGTGCTACAATATTGTTGGGAAACATAATCAAAGATAAAACTCAATTAAAGTGGAAATGGTAAATATCCAAAAAATCGCCACATGTTAGACTTACGTTTAAATTACTATGAATATTTTGTTTTGATCGTCGTAATGAGCGTATTGAGCAAAACATATATACTTGTGCAATTAATTTTGTTTTTGTTTTAATTTATGGGTAACTTGAAACTAACGAATACATATAAACGTATTCTAGTATCATTTAAATTTTAGTTTTAATAAAAAACTTGTTCATTGTTTTTCCGCAAAAATCCAGATGTTATTATACTTTTATTTCTTATGCTTTCATTTTATTAAACTTAAAACTGCATTGATTTTCACTCTATGTATCAGCCAAACTTATTTAGTAAAAATATCACATAATCTCTTATATTTATTATGGTTTACATTCCAAAATGGTGTTTATCGTTCTAAATTTGTGACTTGAAATTAAACGAAAATAACTATTGTATAATCTCTAAGTTTGTGGATAATTACAATAGCATTTTTGTATTTTCAAAAATCATTGGTTATCTTCAAAACTAAAATAAGCAAATATTATTAAAATTAAATGCTAGACGTATAAAATATTGAGATTGCAAAGAAATATGTTAGCATCAGCCGCCGTGTGGAATATGTTCTCGGTGTACGACTATGATGATACCAGTTCAGTGATAACCGGTTTTGAGAAAAGCAAGTATGTTCACGCCAGATGACACACTATTTAGAAGAGAAATGAACAGAGTAACAGATTTATGGACATTTGGAGCGAACGCCTTCCACATCTTCAATAGCCACGTGTCAAGCTTTTTGAAGCAAGAATATATTTGCCTGCTTCTGCTTTACTTAAAGAACTTTTCTTTTATGTATATTTCATAGTATATTTGAAATCTAATTGATTGTTAAAACTGAAAACTTGCATATCATTACCTTTTAAATCGACATGGTCATTGTGCCATTTTTGGGGTGAACACAGGGCCGCAATGAGGCTCCTTGCAATTTGGATTGAAACAATATGTTGGCAAATATTTAAGATGGCTAATCAAGAAAGATTTTATGCTTGTAATTCGTCGTTCCTACCTTCAAATAATCGTTCGAGGCTAGACCATATAACATGTTGTGAAAATACTTTAAGGAAAAAATTCAATAAAATTTATGAAGGAGTCGCGTGTGAAGTGTGGATGTTCGGCTCATCCAAGAAGCTTTATTGATGTGATGGGTCTGTTGAATTTATCTTGCCTTGCATACAAAATGTTTGAATATTTTGTATCAATTTTGTACATACATACATAAATTAAATGATTATCATTTTGGTTTTCTGTTTAGAACATAATCGTTGATTTAAACTTCTCAGTTTGGACTTATTTTAAATATCAAAAAATATAACATTGCATAATTTGGTATTTACCAATATATTTTAAGAGTTTTTGCGAAAAAATCGAGTTTCAATTACCTTACTGAAAACATTCAGGAAAATAACAAAAGTCATTAACTGTAAAGATTGTGCTCCGTCATTTATTTTACTGCAGCATATAACGACCTGCCAAGTAGCAGGTAAGATCAATTCGCAAATACTCGGTGTTACAAAATAAATGGAGTCTATAATAAATGTATATACTTACAAAGACCAGTGAAATTCTAGCGGTAGTTCTAAATTTATAATAAAGATGCAGATACAAACACAAAAAAAAGCAGAATATAGTATCAGTTACCAGCACGTGCCGAAATAATACCATGCGGTATCGTCATAGATCAAAAAGGATTAAAAGGGAACGCTCTCCGTACCCGTGAAATCGTCAACACGTGTTGCTTATTAATTTGGATTTTTTGGGGTATTTTATTCTGTATATTACGATGAAGATAATGAGCAGAACTGCAGTTGTGCTTTGCGTATTTCATGCTGACGTTTTTCGGGGGTGACTTGAGACTAAATTGCAAATATAAACATAATAAAATGTGTCATAGAAATGAACCAACATCAAGTTTTGCATATAAATTTTGCCTTGTTTTTTTCAAATAATTTTAAGGTTTCAATTTTTATTTAATTTAATTTTTTATATTTCCAAACAACGCTGGCAGAATCATGCTTCAGAATTTTTATGTTCGTTTTTGTACTTTCGTTTTACTTCATTAAAATTACAAGATGGTCAAACTTCATATTGTAAGACAATCAAAATAATTGGTGTTGTTTTAAAACTATGAACTTGACGAAACAGAATATGCATTGATGTATTTTACGAGCCTAGTAGTTTGCTTATTCACTACTGAAAATAACTTCTTTATTAATCTGTGTGTTTACATTGTACACTTTCGTACATGAATTTACAATGTGTTGTGTTATTTGGTGTCAGGAATTGACAATATAGTAATATTTAGTAACAAATAATCTTTATCTGCAATATTTAACGAGCTTCAGTGAGAAAGCCTAAAATTAATATGAACATATGATACATATGTATGAATGGATATTTGTATTTGTCACGTTTATAAAAAAAAATTGCAATTTTAAAACTGAAACGGATATTTTCGAGGTACTTTTTAATATATGAGTTTTAAATAAAAGAGCATAAAGTTTGATCATCATGAACTTTTTAGTCCCAACTGTATGTCAGTTTACTGGTGATGAGTTCCTAAGAAAACAAGCATGAAATGGCAAGACCGAGCAGCAATTATGATCATTTTTGAATATATAGACACATAAATAAAGAAAAATTATAGTATTATCTTGCTAAGGATATTAAAAAGCTATTTCAGTTTCACCAATATTTCGATTTAATCGAGGGATATATAAACTGTAAGAATAGATGACGGCGACAAACATCTCTATCCACACCACGATAATGTTTACAGTTGACGCATAAATGGAAAACTCAAAGGAGCAGTCTTGTTGAATTTGGGAGTGAACTTCTGCAAACTGTCAGCAGTCACGTGTCGATTGTCGATTTTCTCCGAAACAACGAAGATTTTGGATATTTATTTAGTTTTTATGACAAATATTTTAATTTACTTTATGTAGGTCTAACTTTCTCATAATCGGTTGAAACATGAAAGTTTTCTCATCATTTCTCTTATGTACAAAAAACGGCAATTAAACTAACTTCTGGAACTCAACTGACATAGCACACGCCCGCCGTGGGCACATTTTACATTTTTGGAAGCAAAAGATGATGAAAGAGTTTTGGTGCCGCAGCAAAGTCGTAGTTTCATTGATAATTTGAGTGAACGACTACAACATCGTATATAGCCACGTGGAAATTGTTGATGTTCTCCAAAGCTATGCGCTCGACCAGTATTCGTTCACTTGTTATTTGATTCAGATAATTACATAACTGTTCTGGGCAATTTTTATATGCTTATTTCATTTCTGTACTTTTGATTTATTTTATTAAAATTACTATATGATAAATATCTTATTAGTTGACAATCCCACCAGGTAGTTTTTTCTAAATTCTGAATTTGAAGAGCAAACCTGTATTGCAATGATTTTTAATGTAGTATGGAGATTATTACGTATTTATTTCCCTAATTCTGTGTTTTTTCTTCGCCAATTGATGTGAATGTAACCGAATTTATTTCGTGTATTATGAGCTTGACGTTAGGCATTGACAATATAATAAAAATAGTAAAGACTAATTTTTATCTCCAATTATTTGCTAGTTTCATTTAGGAACTTTAAAAATACTATTATGAGATATATATCTTCCAATAATATAAATTATACGGATATATATTTTAATATGCAACATTTTTTAATAAAAAGTAACATGGTACTACCTATACAACTCTGAACATAAACATAATTTTTTGTGATTTCCAATAATGTAGGTTACAAATACAAAATTACAATGCTGGATGGCCACTGGCTTGTCAGTGATAAAGGTGGCAGTTTCCTGGTGACCATTTCCCCGGAAAATAAGCATTTTCACGCTTGACCAGACAAAATTTTAAAGGAAAAAAGGAAGAAATTTCATTTCTTTCATTTCTGTTGGAAGTAAGGGTCTGCAAATCATCTAACGTTCCGTGCCAATTGATTTTTTTTCTCGCAAAAAATATTTTCAGTCATGCAATATTTACCTAGTAGGCTGTTAACGATGAACTTATTTTATAATGAGACTACTAATTGTGTGATATTTTGTTCAATGTAAAAGCTTAAAATGTATGCGACAGAGGTCGACTTCTATCTGTGGTTATGATAATTATTGATGAATCAAGAGATTTATTAGGCGGCGTGAACATTATTTTTTTAATTCTAATAATAAATTTGAATAAACAGGAATGAAATGGCTTTCCTAACAGTTTGTCTAATGATGTCCAAACAAATCCCAGTGACGGGCTGATTATCTATTTGAAATGATAAAGAGCTCTTTATCATTTCACGTTCGCGCCTTCAGTGACTACTGACTAAAAGCATATTGTTGTGCCGCCGTCACCCATTTTTATTGGTAAAAATGTATGTTATCCTTATTGAAAATAGTATATTTTGTTATATTTACTAAAAAAATTATGCTTGATTAGACGCTTAAAATTAAATTAATGTGTCTTATTGCTGGTAATAATTTACCATGTAATAAATTTCATTATATTTACGGAATTTTTTAAATTTCATGATTAAATTCACATGATATAACGACCAGATGATGCCTTAATATTATAATTTACATTCAGTTCAAAGTAAAATAGGTCAATCGTTGTCAATTTATGACTTGGAAATCTAAAGAAATTATATTTATTAATTATTTAAAATGAATATAGTTTTACCATTGCTTTCGCTTAGGAACGTTTGGAGTAGCTGTTGATCTTTAAGTTCCATAGTTTTTAATTCGTTGAATGATTTTTTAAAAGGTGTCAAGTTTTTAAATTTTGCATAATGATTGGTTATTTCAAAAACAAAAAAAAATAAAAATATTATTGATTCAAATTCAGGACATATAAAACATTTAAAACTGAAACAAGGTTACTCTGAAGATGTGGGGAGTACTGTGATTGAAGAAACAATAAGATAAACATCATCTCGGCAAGGATAAACGATCAATTGACTACGACAAGAGTGTCAGTTTATCGGTGAACGATTCTCTGAAAAACAAGTGTGTTCACGCCAGATCACACAAAATTGATAAAAGAAAAGGAAAACTCCTGTGTCTCATTGATGTTAGAAGTGAACGCCTGCAACATCGAATGTGGACACGTGTCAATGGTTGATTTTCTCCAAAACGATAGGTTCGTTATGTATTTGAGTATTTTTGATTTTACAAGCATTTTGCCTTTGTAAAAGGCCTGATCAATCGTATAAAATCCATTTTAATGTTAAAACTAGAAAACAATCATTTAATTTTAACTTTTAAGTGGACATTTAAATTTTTTTCGTAACTTTCTTAAAATAAGTAATCACTGCAATTTAAGAGTTCCGAGAGATAATTGCATAATCTTAATTCTACTATTAGTAGGGAACCATACGTTAAAAATTGGTTCAAGTAAAAATTAATGAACTTGAAAATTATAATTTGCATTTTTTGCTACAAATATATTCAAAAAGTTTAATTTTTAAAATAACTTTGATTGAAATTAAGGGTTGTAAATCAACAGTTGAACAGTAGCACCGTACGGAAGTAGAAATGCAAGATTTTGTGACGACCGGCTCACATCATAAGATTGTCATCGCTGGTGTCCACAAACACAAAGTCGCAGTTTTAATGACGCTTCCAATGAACGCATCCAAATTGTCAATGGTCACGTGCTGGTTGTTGATTTTATCATCAACGAGTTTTCAGATGTTTGTCTTGTTTATTTGACATAAACGGTAATATACTTTTTATAAGTTTACTGTTCACAGACCGGCATAAAACGTTCATCATCAATTCACTCAGTTATCAAATATGGAAGATGGAAATATTTTTCGACCTCATCTGACAAAGCACATGCCCGCCTCGGGCTAAATTGACAGTTTTATTTAGAAACGATGATGACAGAGTTGAGATGGTTGATCGAGGAAACCCCTTTTAGTAGCAGCAGTAAATATATAAATGAATTTATTCAAAATGCGGATGATTTGTTAAGAACTTTTAGCAGTCGTCATTGGAAAATTCTTCAAATTATTATTCACTTCAGTTATTTCTGTCAGTTAAGTTTAATTGTTTACTTATTGTTTTTCCATTGTTATGTAATAATTGTTGATTTTTTTTCTTAATCTTATAAAAATTAGTAATTTTGCGCCATTTAGAAACAAGTTTCATGATGTGTTTCCAGCCAGTTGAATAACCAAGCATGAAATCTTTTCACACCGCATGATAAATTTATTTATTATACACTGTATTGACAAAGAAGAAGATGATTAGAGTGTGTTGGCGCAGGTTGTAATAGTGTTTAAAAAGAAAATTATTTTTACAACATGGCATAAAATAAAAAAATTTACATTTTAAACTTTTAATATTTAATTTCAAAATCATTTCATTTACTATTTAGGATGTTTGGCAGCATATCACCCTTTTTTACTGTGCAGTAAAATTGCTGCGCCGCATCATTATAGATAAAACGGATTAAAATAATAATTATAATAATTAGATTATAATATGACTAAAGCCAATCTGAGATCCATAAAAGTTTAATGTTTTGATTTTGTGTTAACTTCCAGTTATTTAAATAAAATAGGGAATAATCATAAACGATTTCCCCCTTTCAATCAATGCTTATTTTTACAAACAGAACTAATAATTGAAAATACTACTAGAAGATTGCTGAAACATTGAGATTACGACGAAAATAATTAACATCATCTCATAGTGGTCTATACGCTTTCAGGTGAGAGCAATACATTTATCAGTTTACTGGTTACCGGCTTTCAGAAAAACAAAGGTTTTTATGCAATGCAACACACTATTTTAAATTGAAACAACACACGCACAGTTTCATTCATGATGAGAGTGAACGACTGAAACATTGTCGATAGCCACGCGTCAATTGTTGAATTCGTTCACAACAATAAGTTTTGTTTATATTCGACATACGTTTTGTTTTATGAGCATGCGGGCATGAAGCAAAAGACAAGCTCAGTTGAACAAGGGACCATACAACCATGGTTTTTGCTATATGAATTTGAATGAAAATAAGTAACGTTTTGTTTCTGTTCAGAATTCAAAATTTACACTTCAACTTCACGGCGAAAAAATAAAATTATGAAAATGAAAGATATTAAAAACAAGTATTTCAACCTCTTATTAACAACAAACGGTTTTTCTTGAATAGATTTAAGCTTGGAATTATCAAGGAATTAATACAAAAATCCAGTCTTACAAAATCTAAAGACAAAAAAATTTATGTTGGGGTCACTCAATTTAGTTTCAATTGAAAATAATAAAGTTTAAATCGGAAAATCAACTGCATGTATATAACTATGAAATCTGGACAATATGCATGAATTTGAAGGAACAACCAGTATTTCCTTATGTTTGTTTCGCATTCTACTCTCATTAATTTACCACTATCCCTCGCTATTTCTTGCCTGTGTTTAAATTAAACTTATATTTACTTTGTATTTTGTAAATCGGGGAGAGGCATTGAAAATTAAGTTAATTAATAATAAAGAACACAATGGACTTTCTTTTCAGTTATTATATATATCAATTTATTAAAATTTAAAATACAGTGATCTCCCGTTATAAGAGACCAACAAGGGAAGCACGTATTTAGTCCCTAATAGGAATTGTCCCTTACT
>JAQFYG010005032.1:0-10340 GCA_034694325.1 Entomobrya corticalis
TTGGCTAACCTGGCAAACTATTTCTTTTACAAAAACGTTGTGTTCGTGGTTCCCCAGTTTTTCTTTTCGTTTCACTCCAATTTCTCCACACAGGTGCTTTTACCTTCTGTAATTAATTATAAAATACAGCCAAATATTTGCAAAATTTGAAGAAAAAAAATTTTCATTTCATCAGGCACTTTTCAGCTCACTATTTATGATGGGTTTCAATATCTTCTTCTCATCATGTCCCATTTTCTATTATGGACTTACTGAGCAACCCTATTCGGCAACTACTCTGATGAGGTATCCTCGACTTTACAGGAAGAATAGAAGGAATTCCCTTATGTCATTCAGAAAGTTTGTGCCTTGGATGTTATCAGCCTTTTGGCATGCCTCTGTTTGCTACTATTTTACCTACTTTTCCTGGAATAACTTTGATGACATGAATGACCTGGCCTCATTTGGTACTATCATATTCACTGGTGTAATGGTTGTGGTAAATCTCAAGGTAGATGTAAAACATTTACGTGTATTTTCAAAATAACTAAATTCTGATAAAATATGCAATATTCAACCCTAAATTTGTAATAAACCTTTACAGCTATTTATCGAAACCAAGTACATTAGCTGGTGGTGCATTATGTCGCACTTTTATTCTTACGCAACTTTCTTCGCGACTACCTATTTCTATTCGGAGTTGGAACTGTAAAAATGCTGCAAATAAATATTGAAAGATGTTTCTAAGTGTTTTGCTTTGTGTAATGAAGTTAAATTATACTTTATTTGTGAAAGACGAATGATTTGGCACGGACTCACAGCCGCTGACTTTCACCATGTCTTCCGAAGAATGCTAGTTTCAGCTAATTTCTGGTTACTGCTGCCTCTAATTACAGTTGTGGCAATTCTACCAGACATTACTTACATTGCATTTGGAGTGCTAAGAAAGAAGAAACTTAAACTCGCGAGAGATTATGAAACACCTGGAAAGGTAAACATTGTACTAACGTAGCATTTATGCTGATCCAAAATCTTCATTAATTTAAAGTATTATTATCATTTTGCATTGTTTGAGTACAGGAAAAATTTGAGCTAGAATATCGTCTATCATACCAGTCCATCATTAAACGAGACTAATACGATCGTTATCTGACTTTAGGGTATGTTCTTATTACAACCGATTACATCCATGTATTCATCTAGAATTACCGAAGATTTTTAAATGACGCAACAATCCTTTGTTGAACACAATGTGACTTTGATTTTGCCACGGTAGATTGAAGATCGTTTGCCTCGCCAAATGCAGATGCGGCCTTTTCTCATTGCAAAAAGTACTCTGCCAACAAAAATGCAGCCAATGTTCTTTAAACCAATACATAAAAAATAACAATCACGTTAAATACTCCTTCAACACAAGTATAATAAAATATAGATATTCAAAATAAAAACAAATTCATTTTCCTTTTGTCATCACCATCTTTTGCCCATTAACTTCATTTTTTTGTGTTTTTATGATCTCCATAATATTGTATTATCCTTACGGTTTAACTTTCAAATTATATTTTCAACCATTTTTCATTCAAATCCCTAAAATTCAAAGCAAAAAACTGTCTAATGAATAATATCCAGACACACGAGTTACACGACATGATTCCTGCCAGTCAGGTACCTTAGTTTTCTTTTCAGCAAAGCATTTATATATCGTATCGTATCTTTCATCGCTCGGATGAGACTCATTAAAAATGATGTCATGATTTCTCATTGTATGAAATGAAAACGATATAAATAGGATTTCTTACAGAAAAAAAAAGATGAATATAAAAATATGCTCATAAAACTCTGGAGACATTAATAAAACGCACAATAAAGCATTTTCAGTTCGTTTTTTCAACAAACCACCTACATTATGCCGATCTTTATTGTGCATCCCTTTCTTCAAAAAAAATATGTAAGTTACTGTTGCCATCATTGGGTTTCTTCAGGCACAAGTGTTGCCTGAAGCCACACTTTCGTTAGTACAAAAAAAACTATTTGCCTACACGCTACACTTGTGACTTGGCCATTTAAAATGATTTCGTTGTGATCATTGTCTTCTTTCCATCATTGTGCAGCTCTGTAGTCTCATGGTGTTCAGTGTCTCTTGAGTTTTTTGCTACTTTGCGTGGGTAATGCGTTTCGCCCTGTTCCATAATATCTTTACGAAATTTATATACACTCTGCGGATCCTGGCTAAACTATAATTATGCTGGAAAATGCTTTTGATATATAAATTTTAAAGATGATAATATCATCGTACGGACTATATAATATTATACACTTGATACTTTCGGATGCACCATGATCATTTTGTGGATGTAATTACTCCATTCTCTGTGTAATTAATAGAACTTTTAGACTCAACTGGTAATTTCATTGTTTTCAGAACGTCTTTCAAAATCGACGGACGGACAACAAAATATTATTATTCACTCAACGGCTCAACTCCATGTCTATAACATATTTACCATTTATGGGCTATGGGCTTTCTGAATTCATGGAACTTTAGTAGTGGATACTTTAAAAAAATTTACTTAAAAGTTCCGTTCAAATGTTAAGAAGTCGAAGTACAATCCCTAGAGTTGGGCTAGGTTGTGGTCACATAGTTTGTGTTTGTGGTTGTTTGGATTTAGTCATTATTTACATAAACATAAACAACTTTTTAAAGTTCAATTGCACTAAAATTCTCAAATATGCAGTGCTCATGTTGAATACAATGGACATTGCATTTCAAGCATGCATCTATTCGATATTGGGTACAACCACACGTACGCAGTACGCAGTTGACATCATAGTTAGTCTGTAATGTTGCCATTTATCCGACTTTGTCATAATAAAAATTATTACTGTTGATACGTGTTTATATGTAAATACCTACATTTTCCCATGAACTAGGGATGGAATGGGAAACCTACGTACAAAACGACAAAGTGTAGTAATTATTATCAAGGGAAATGTTTTGTTTTATTTAATAAAATCTCGCCCAATACTCAAAGCTCCCTGATAATTACTACAGTGGATTTGGTTCCACAGAGAGCAAACAACTAAATTGTTGCAGATTTTCCATCAATATTCGCATTTTTAAATATTGGCAAATATCAAATAACAATGCGTCGTACGAACTACTGTATAGAGCTCCAGCTAACTTAATTATGCCATGCATATGTATCACAATCTATCAATCTATTAATTAATATACCACAAAAGCCATTTTTGATAGATCAAAAATCTGAATGGGTGTTCTTTCATGGAAGCATTCGCTCATTCGTACCTCAAAGTTAATGAAGCGATAAAATGCTTCAGTGCATCAATGCATTGCTAGCTGTAACTTATTAATAGAGGATTAGAGAAGTAAATATGCGGAGTTTGGGATCCTGTGGGGGCTCCGTTATCTGTGATTTATTCCTGTTCAACAAAGACTTTGCAAAAATTATGCATACCAATCACCCCAGCGGAATACGAGCATAAAACCAGAGTTTATTTAGTTGAACGAGGACAGTATTAAAATAGCGTTTGGGTTCTGTATCCGTAATAATTGTTCCCTTTCTTGAATAATAACGTGCAATAATGTGCAGCCGATCTCATTAGCAGTCTGTCTCACGCCTCTGGTACATCGACATTGGCTACGCTACAAAGGTATGTTTCCAGCTATTCGTTACTTTTGTCTCTTTGTCGTCTTCGCTTTTTTCGCGTGATCATTTTTCTTTTCGTGTTGTCGAGATTAAAAACTGTGCTCAACATCATCACAGGATCAAAACTCAAAACGGCTACTTTACTTTGTAGTGCTACTGTTTACTACTGTACCATGATTCTTCAAAATGTAACTTTTAGCATTTACCATTGCATTTCATTTCAACGCTCAACATTTTCATTGTAATCGTCAACTAAAATCTGTGTTGAAAAGATCCCAATCTTGATAGTTAAAAGTGTTTTTGCGATACTGAAATATTTGTAATGAATTTCCCTGATCTTCGCAAGCAGTTTAATTCAATATATTGTATACGATTTGATTCATAATAATATGTGCGACTGATATTTAAGGAAATATTCAAAATACATATAGGTATCTGCATTATTCTGTGTCAACAGCAGTGAGTGTTTCTTAATTAAATTCAGATTGATCATCAGTGGAAGGAGATCGGGGATGACATTTATAGAGTCTTTATATCAGGTAAAATCATTAACAAAAGCTGTTACTTGTGTTTTTATTATCAATAATCTGACTGGATAAATATATCATGAAGTTATTACCAGGAAGATGTTTTCATAAAACGTTTTCATTGTTTGTAAAAAGTGCCTGACGGGAAATTTGTTACTTTGAAGATGATCTTATTCTATCAGTACCTATTTACTGCATCGAAATATCAAATCGTTTGAACATAAAAATTGTAAATGGAGCCTGACAAACAAAACAAGTAATTGATCGAATTCGGAATCTTGTATTCAATCAATTTTAGATACAAGTGCATATATACATTCGAATTTAATCAATAAAAATCGTTACCGGATATAAAGCATAATATTTGGATACAAAATAACCATTTATGACATTACGTAGTGCGTACACATCTATTCAACCTTGGAGTACGCTTGGTTGCTGAATTTTTTGGCTTATTAGAAACATATTATCTATCGCGATACAATGTTCGTGTTATAACTATTAATACATATTACGAATTATGGCGATGAATTAATTTATGCAATAAATTCTTGATTGAATAGCCTTGCCCCAAATTATCTCCTAGTCATTACGATATAATTAATATTCAGTTTGTACTTTGTAGTAAAGGTAAAGTTATGGAAGTATTAATTCAAGTGTTTAATAAAAAACTCTTTTAATACTCTTCATTAAATCGTCACTGCAGCAAACTAAACAGCATTCATGTAATCCAACTTTAAATAAAATTGCTTGCTTTTTGCATTATGTTTACTAGCTACATGGTTAGGTAGTTATATTTTCAATTTTCGGTTTTTCCATACAAATGTTTAGTTTCAATTTTACATGAAATTAGTAAAGGAGATAGGTAAATGGGTGTAACTTATTGTGATCATTAACTAATGTAGTCTTTGAGGGAGGATGAACTAAAATATAGCCTGACAAACATAATATTTTTATACTACACACATAAAAATTTGTAAAGGATGACAAATGGTGATGTAAAGTTTTTCAGAATTCTCTTTGCATTTTGTGTCTGGGAGGAGATTGTTTTATCTTTTAATAGCGACTAGCAGATCCCATTGATGATAGTAAGGGTAACACCTCCGGAGTAGTGAACGTTGTTTGCGCAATAAAACGCTCGCAGCATTGTATGTACAATCGCGGTTACATCTTTGTACCTTTATACCTACTTATGTTGAAGAGGGAAGAGGTATAATGAGTAATGACAACAATGACAATACTTTGCTGGAATTAAAAGAATCTGGAAAAGTGCTGAATAATTAAATAAACAGACTCTGTTTTCTTAATCAGAGGATGTCAAACTTTCAACATGAAAAATTTTGGTATACAATATAATGCATTTGCATTGCTGATTGTGCGTGTACGTCGAGTACGGGCAATACGTCAACACAGTTTAAAGACTAGATTTAGCCAACATATCATGATTTTAAAGCGCTATGCACATAATTCAAAGTTGATTTTATCTATCATAATGAACACTTATAATTGGAATTGGATTGAAAGAGAGACTGGACAACTTATGTAAGCTTTGTGATTTGAAACATAAAGAGAAACAAAATTTGTCAACTATTTTTCAATTTTCATTGAATAAGCACTGTATTTATACGTGTACATACATGAACATGGAATCTCCCCGTTCTCTTTTAGGTAATTTGGCATTCATAAATGTTATCGCATAGTTCATCGTGTGAGATGAGTGTCCGCCTATGCATTCATTGAAATAGCGCTGAAGATATGTATAATCAACCAACGTTTTTAAACTAACAAAAACTGGAAAATAAAAAGTAGATGTAGACGTTTTCACGTCCCACTCCAATCTCTGACATTTCATTTCATACAAATCTAAGAACCTTTAGATTTGAAAGAGACTGAAACATTTTCAGGGCAATATGCTAGAATTTAAGAGTTTAGAGCCACTATTACACAGATGCAGCATGAATATCTCACATTTAAAGTTTTTAAAGTAATGAATCTTGGATTTTATTACTCCAGCTATCATTGAGAAAAGTACAAAAACGGTTTTCATGCAAATTTATTGCCGCAAAATAAGTAACTGTACAATATGTAGCTAAAATTGGATTACCACAACATTTTATTATATCCCATCTAATAAAGATGATCAACACGAGACGGATTGTTTCCAACTTTGTTGTCCCTTAGTTCTTGACAATGAAATGAGTTTTTATGTCTGTGATCAAGTGTGATGACTAAAGGTACTTACTACTAAGCACATGTCATGAAAGCTGGTTGTACTATAATATTGCTACAGGCGACTCATACAACAATAATGTAGAAATTTGCACTGATTATGAATTAGAAGAATTTATTCGTAAAATTCTTAGAATAACCAAGTAAACTAGAAGAGCAGATACTGTATAGAAATTTTGAATTTTCGTTGATAATTAAGCCCCGCCCCCTTGTTTACTTACCCCCTCAAGTTTCATTGGATACGTTCATGAACTACCAAATTTCCAGTCAGTTACCTCAATAACTTCAATAACTTTATCTGACTACCAATGAAATTGCAGTATCCTCAACTCAGTATAAAATTAAATACTCAACTCATTCATTTACTGCTGTCCAGTGTTTAGATAATATACATTGTGCTGAGAGATTGACAGTAAATAAATGTTTTTGAATGCCATTAGAGGATTGTACTTTGCCAGTACGCCTACATTTGATTGAACATACTTTCTTCTTTTAAGGAATTTATTTGCAACAATTTATTATTAATTAACGAGGCAAAGCCTTTTATTTCAACCTATGTTTCTATATTATCATTTACAGCATGTTTTCCAAGAAGTTCGATAAATTTTCTCATGACTTTATACAGTGGAAGACATTGCGTATAGGATTTATGTGCTATTTTACTCCTTGATTGGAAGAAGAGAAAAGACTTGAACTATTTCATCATAACATGGTAAAAAATCAGCAAACTTATGGTTTTTATGTCTACGTCTAGAGTTTTATAATTATATATTTCGTCAATTTGCTTTCAGCCAATCAAGTGGAAATTTTGGGAGAGACAAGTAACTTATGATCAACCATTTCGACGAATTTACAAGGGAGACGTTCCCTACTTAAAAGACTCTGATCTTGAGGCAACAAAACTAAAAAAGAAGAAGTCAACAGTTTCAATCAGACTCACTAGAAAATTCACAGACAATGAAGACGAAGGAGAGCCCAGACCCAGGTCAGTTCGTCGGCAATCTATCTCAAAAGATGCCTTGCCAAGCTTGGTCCAGGAAGCAGCCCCAGAAAAATTTCCAACTAATGTTATAATCACGTCCAGGGTATAATATTCTGTACACAATTTTCAGTTCAAATTTCTAAAATGAAACCTGAAACTCGATAATTGTTTTATCAACCGAAAACAACGAAACAATTTTTTCGTTATATTATTTCAGTACAACGTATGGAACTTCATTCCAAAAAACCTCTTTGAACAATTCCGAAGAGTAGTAAACTTTTACTTTCTCATAATAGCCTTAATTCAGGTACGTCTTAAGTTCCAGCTCCAACAAAAAAGCTTGAAATATTATTCTACAAGTATATTTATTATTATTTATTGCAATTCATGGAACATTTTAGACAAATATTGACAGTCCAGTTCATCCAGTTACTGCCATTTCTCCACTGGCTTTCGTTATATGTGTTACTGCCATAAAACAGGGATACGAAGACTGGTTGAGACATAAGAATGATGACATTGTCAACAATCGTCCTGTTAAAATTGTCAGAAATGGAAAACTTCTGGTATGCATTTATGGACAATATAGTGTTCATAGTTTAAAGGTCACTGAAAGCATATATTTTCAGCTTATATTATAGTAACATTTTATCATTGTAGCAAGTGAAAGCTAAGGAAATTGTTGTCGGTGACATTGTAAAGCTTAATGAAGATGAGCAAGTGCCCACGGATATATTGCTTCTGGGTTCAAGCGACGAGTTCTTGAGATGCCAAATAAATACAGCAAATTTGGATGGAGAAACAAACTTAAAAGTATATAATATGCATGGTCACAATTGATGTTAAAAGTCGCTTAATGCTAAGTGGCACGTACTGACTTTATTTTCCCTGTTTTAATTCCAAAGTTGAGATATTGCCCTTCCGGATTACCCCATTTTAAGTCACCAGAAGATTTCAACCGACTTCATGTAATCGTGGAATGTGAGCATCCATGCGAGGATCTTTACGAGTTTGGTGGATCACTTTTGCTTCCCGTAGACAAACTTGCAGAAATGCACTGGTCTCCAACAGAGTCGTTGGAAAACTTGGAAGAAAGTATGAAGATGAAGGAAAAAGAAAAGGAAGACCGTATCGAAAGTCTCAAAAGCGGTGGAGTTGTCCGTCAAGGAATGACTGATTTTATTTCGATCCCTCTTTCAATGGAAAATATGGTTTTGAGAGGAACACGGTTGAAGAATACTGAGTATATGTATGGCGTTGTCATTTATACAGGTAGTGACACGAGACTTGCAAGAAACTCTGAGAAAACACAGGCAAAGTTTTCTACTGTGGAAAGGTCGGTTTTGTGGAATTCCATCTCTTGTTTACTAATTTGCAGCATATAGTTCTGTACGTTCTGTTTTACAAATTAGTTAAATATTTTCTTGTAGTGCTGTCAACGTGTACTTAATGTTCTTTATTGGACTTCTTGCTCTAATGGTGATGTTTTGTTCAGTTATGCACTATTGTGTGCAGTGGTATCCTGGTAAGTAAACAAAAGTATTCCCCATTTTACTTAAGTTGTTCTAAGCCTAAATATTGAAACTCTTTACGAATATTTTTCTTGCAAAATAAGATGGCGTTCCATGGTATATAAAGGGAAACGGTAAACTCAATGGAAATGAAGTATTCGAGACAGTGGCTTCATTTACTATTCTATTTAATTATATCATTCCGATTTCCCTTTATGTAACAATAGGTAGGACAGTTATATCACTAAACGTATTTTCTTTCTTATAAATTGAAAACAACTTTTTCAGTTTATTGTAAGAGTGATCCATATAATTCATTCTGATCTAATGCTTATTTAGAACTTCAAAAGTTTTTGGGAAGCAAATTTTTCGTGTGGGACAATGACATGGTTGACGATGAAGGTAAGGATCCTCTCTGCAACACTTCAGATCTAAATGAGGAGCTTGGTCAGATCGAATATCTATTCTCGGACAAAACTGGGACTTTGACCCAAAACTTGATGCAATTCCGTCATTGTTCGATTGAAGCAATACGATATGAGTATAAGTCTGACAACCAGCTTTATCTTATGAAGCCGTCGACACTCAAAACTGACATAAATGCAAAGCCAGTGGATGTGATAGGGAACAAAACTATTCTCCATTTCTTTGTAACCCTTGCATTATGCCACTCTGTGCAGGTAGTGCCAAAACGAAGGCCTAGCTTTGACATTGGCCCGTTAAAGTCGCCTTTGATTGAATTAAAACCAGCAAAAAAAGAAACAAAAACTGCTTTACAAAATCGTCGGAAAAGCCTCATTACTCCGGATCCGTCTACAAAAGAAACATCCATTAATGATAATGATAAATCCGGGATGGAGTTCCAGGCTTCCAGTCCAGACGAAAAGGCTTTATTAGAATCGTGTGAAAGGTAATAAAATCTGAAATATTGTGCTCATGATTAATTAAGAAATATTTAAAATTCATTTTCACTAATAAAAATATAAAAATGAAATTGGGAATAGTTTGGGAGTAGTTTACGTTGGTGAAAAGGAGGATATGATGACATTAAATATTGACGGAACCATTGAAAAGTACAAACGATTGATGCAACTGGAATTTGACGCAGGTTTGTTGGATCAAATTCTGGATGCATAGAAAATACTATCAAAAAATTTCACCCAGCTCATAAGCAATTGTAAAATATTTGTAAAATGCAGATCGAAAATGCATGAGTGTCATTGTGGAAAATAGCAAAGGAGAAATGTGGCTTCTCACAAAAGGTGCAGAGTCCAGTATAATTCCAAAGTGTGTTGCCGGACCGTGTCCGGATACTCTTCAGCACGTTCTGGACTATGCTTTGGTAATCTATGATTGCATGATTTAAATATAATAACTATGCATACAGTATTATATCCCGTTTTATGACTTGCAGATGGGACTTAGAACTTTAGCTGTCGCCGAA
>JAQFYG010005033.1:0-10338 GCA_034694325.1 Entomobrya corticalis
TTTGCCAATAATTTAAATTTGATTAGGTTCATATAGACTCTGTTAAGCTAGCTACGATTGCGTAAAGTTTACTTATTTTTTATGGCTTAGGTAACTTAATATATTAGTAGGTAGTTTATACCGGGTATATGCTTTAAAGAAAATGGAATGGAAGATGGGATTATATTGAGATGAGTGACTTTGCTACTTTCGTTGAAGATGAAGGATGAAGGTCATGTGATAACAACAGTATTAAATATATGTACTCTCTTTGTGTTTTACTTACATTATTTTTATTTTTAAAAGCTCGTTATATAACTTTTTGAAAGCATCTTCAATAAAAAAGTAAAGAGTACTTTATACCAGAGCAAATCTATTTTAGTTTATCTATAGTAGTTTATTACATAAAAAAGGAAGGCGGTGACGGTACTGTCGGTAAACTTGAAAATGGGATTTAAAAAATGCAAAATAAATTGAATTTTGACTGCGCTGTCATTATTGCTACTCCATTCCATATCCTATTCCTCCAACCTTGCATACTGCTCTGTTAACGACAATTTGATGAAAACGTGATAATGAATTTTTTGTTGGATGAGTGATGGGGAAATTTTCAAGTTGATAAATATAATAATGTGGAAAGGATGAAGGGGCAAGAGGATGTGGTGGGAGGAAAGGAAGAGGATATAAAAACCATCTTTGGTTGCAACATCATCAGTCAGTGTTGCCACAATCAAAGTTCCCCTCTCTCTCTCAATTTTTCGCCCCGCTTTGCATTTAACTGTTACTAAAAATACAAAGGAAATTGCAATCATTTTTTTTAAGATAAAAGGGATGTGGAGCGTGTCGACAACTTCCACGTCGGTGGCGTTAGTACTTCTCGCCCACGCTGTGGTTTCCTTCCCAGATGGTGGAACTGGCACTAGCCTTTCTCAGGAATATGGACCACCTAAGGCATCCGCTTCTGTGGAACCAGACACAATGTACGGCCCACCTTCATCATCATCGTTGTCGTCGTCAATGGACCCAATGTATGGACCACCTGGTTTCACTCCCGGAGAGCCTTTAGACTATTACGCCACCAGTGCTTCCAACAATGACGAGTTTCAAGTTGCCCCATGTTCCAACACCGATCTCGCCACGAATAAACAAGTCGTTCAGGATTTTTACCAGCACGTGTTTGGCGACAAAAGGTTCGACCTTATCGATAGATATATTGCTGAAGACGTGATTAATCACAATCCAATGGAAGTGGATGGAAGAGAAAGTCTTTTGGATGTGCTCAAGGGACCTTTGGGACAAGGTCCTCCAACAAAAATAGACTTCAAGAAGATCAGTGCCGAGGGAGATTTAGTATGGACTCATAGCCGGATTCCTGTTCCAGCTCTTAACGTTACCTACGCCATTGTGGATATTTTCAGAATAAATTGCGCAGGCATGATTCAAGAGCACTGGGATGTTATTCAGGACATTAATGTTAAAACAAAGAATCCTCATCCTTTCTTTTAATTAATCCTTGAGAAGTTATAGACATTTAAATAAATTTTATAATAATATATTATGTCCTTAATAAGATGTTATATAAGTGGAATATTATTTTAATCACGCCATTATCATCTATTACCGTCTCATCTCATTTTTTCTTTGATGATTTTCTTCGTCCCGTCAGTCTCGCCATCTTTGTCAATTTTGCTATATAATCACCATATACAGAATACTTATCATCAAAAGCAGCTTTTAAGCACGAATTACTTCCGTTCCACTTGTTTTTGCTTCATTTGGCTTTTGTTTCTTCTTATATCACCACCACCTTCATTATCACACTGGTTCTGTTACAAACCTTTAGGAACCCGTTGTTGTCATCAAAAGAAATTGTCTGTCTCCCGCAAAGAAAGGAAGAAATCTCCTCCAGTTCCTTATCACCCATGATAAAACCCATTCTCTATTTATGATAATGACTTTATGATAGCGAATAGCGATAACTTCCGCTCGAACGAGCAAAAATGTCCGGGAAAGCTAAATTTATATACAGATAGAGTATATATAAAACGTCAGTATTTGATAGTATGATGGTGTGATAATAAAAGGGATGAATCAGACTAAATGAGTTGTTGGCTGCTGGTGGTCCATTTCTGGTTGGTGCCTCGTGTTCTGCGTTGTCACTGTCACATGCATCGTAATAATAATATGTTAATAAAATACAGAGACAATAAGGAGACTGGGAACATTGCATAATAATCTGCTATTTTGTGAGCGCGTGTGTGAAAAATATGATTTTGATTCACGTGGGAGTGTCCATATTACATACCACTTTCGTCATTGCAGCAGTCATTATTAAATTTACAGGAGAACTCTCTTGAAATCAAAGACTCCCACCCACGCAACGAGACCTTTATTACTTTTTGAAATCGTTTGAAAATTTATTATTTAAAATGAAAAATTGTTACCTCATGTCATTTTAATGAAATCTGTCATAAAAAACTTGACATAGCGAGTATTCGTTCAGAAGATTGATATACAGCCTTTCTTTCATCATTGACCACCGACCTTCAACCTATTATCAGAACAATTTCCTAATCCTTTCCTGGCTGGACAAGCTTGTGCTAAATTTGAAATAAAACCTTATCTTTTATAAACACTCCATATTTTTGGTTATCTACATATAGGAAGAATGCACTGATAATTCTACCAATTAAACCGATGCTGAATGTAAATGGGTACAATTTCCTGAAAAAAGCAAGGTAAAACTATTTAATTGATATTCAGTGTAGTTAAACAAAGGCTCGTATTTGTATGTCTTGTTTTGAAGATAAAACCTAAATATTTGATTTATAATTTATCGTAAAAATGGGTGTAATATGAACAGTTTTTTTTTGTTCTTTATCTAAAACTATATGAAATACATTGCCCATAAATATGACGATTGAGATAGAAGGAGGGACATTATTTTTTTTGCTGATTCTTCGTTGACAGATCAAATAATAAGCTTCATTCTCTTTTTATTCGATGCTTTTTGTTTTTGCAAGGCTCGTCCCACTCTTCACTGTAACATTTCTTGTGTAAATTTTGTAAATGAGCATGAAACACGGCTTGAATCTTCACTTGAAAAGCAGAGAGAAATGTGCCACTCATCTCATCAGCAAAATCACATAGTAATGCTTGTGGAGATGATGACAATTAATTATTCAAGTTAAATAATATAATATCATCATCATAAAAAACATATGCTTAAATGACCATCGTCATCATCATCATAATTTTATCATTAAGTATATAAGTATACACATATGTTATTTGTGTGCATTCTCTCTCATTTTTCAATCTTTCTATTCATTTAACTTTTTAACTTTTGCGTGATAGCTTCGCACACAGCAAAGCTAAAGTCACGAACAACCGTGTTTGCAACTTGCTCGCGTGTTTCATAGCGTCGTGCCGTCCTCGTGGATGATCTGCAAATATGTAAGCACTACTGATTGATAATATGATATAGCAAATAATTTGAGGCATTTATTCTCGCATATTTGTATTCGCTTTTTTTTCTGCCATAATGTTGATGTTATCCTTCATTTAAAAATGGAATCTCGTTGAAATGGGTTTTGAAGTCCTAATCGAAAGGAAAAGAACATTTTTTTTACACTGGTCAAGCACAAAGAGTAGAGCATTGAGCATTTATGATAAATAGCATGTTAAATGGATAATGACACAAAACAATTGCATATAGAGTATTTAGGAACCCTTTACTTTAGGAAACAATTTTTATCTTTGGTTGGATTATTTTATTATTGTGCAAGACTTTTGGTCTGGTCAGTTGTAATGCTGGATGGATGAACAATAGTCAGTTCAGTGTGTCCAGTCAGTAGTGCACTAAACTCACAGGATTGCATTTAAAATTGTATAATATATTTTTGTTCATTTTCATTGAATTGTGCAAGGCTGAAGGCCAAGGAATTTACTTTACAATTACGGAGTAAATCAACAGTAGGTATTACATTTGGCAAATGGTCAAGCAGTAGCAAAACCAGTGTATCACACATACATAATTAACTACAATTTAGTGTCTATGCAGCCGATTACTACTGGAATTTTCAGAGTGAGACAGAGTGCAAAAAATAATAATTCTACGTTGATTGATGTGTACTTCTGGGAGCAAGTAGCGTGACGAGAAACAATTACTCATTTTTCAAACCAGCTTTTTCTCAGTTCTCTGGCATAAAAATAAAGTTGGGAACTATTGTTAGCTTTTTTTCTATTCTTTTTCAAACCTTTTGTTTTGCCAAAAAAATACACAAAAAATGAATGACTTTGGCAAGGACAGTAACACGCAGCAGCCGGCGGGAGCGGAGGTTGCTTCACCGACATCGACCACCTCACCAGATGGAAATTTTTATGGTTATTCGTATGGTAATGGTGGTGGGGCGAGGAGCTTCGACCGTTTTGATAGTATTCCCATCAGTCCTAATAGTAGAAATAGCAGGGTAGAAAATCAAGAATTCAAGTCCGCCGTGCCGGAAGAAATGCAGCCTCTAAAGGATCCCGATCCGGAAGAGGATACTCATCCTTCTCCTCCGGGCATTATGTTGACTGGGATATCATCGTCCGGTTCCGGTGGTGGTGATAAAGGATACAATAATAATGACAAGGATATCTTCTCTGCCAGCACAAACGGTATAAGCAACGGTCAAAAGGACAAGGAAAAACCTTGTCAGGATTTTGATGACGTTCTGGAAATGATTGGCTCGGAAGGAAAGTTCCAAAACATTTTGTTGTACGCCGTGCTCTGTCCTATTGTTACGATAAGTCCGTTTCTGATACTTAACACTGTGTTCATGTGGGATATTCCGGAACACAATTGTTTAGTTCCTGGACGGGATCCTGAAATTCATGGAATTGAGGAGTGGAAAAACATGACTTTGCCTTGGTATAACTATTATTTTGAAATTTAAACGTGTATTGCTGGTGGTCAAATAGTCAAATATATATGAAGGTGAGATTAATGTATAAATCTTTTGAAAACCAAAAATCAAAATATTAGGGAAAAAGGACCAGATGGATTGATGCATCACAGCATGTGTAAAATGATAGACCAAACAACCGGAAACGAGACAAGCTGTCAATTTGGATGGGAGTATGATAAAACGGATTACGAAAACACGATTCCGTCAGAATTCAACTGGGTTTGTGATAAGGACCACTTTGCCACAGATTGTTTTACTTGGGGAAGTATTGGTTCTTCTATTGGAACTGTCATTTTTGGGATAATGGCCGATAAGTGAGTGGACAGGCAAATGCAAAAATAACAAGTTTTTCAATTGAAAAGAAAACAGTTTTTATGAGATTTTTTATTATATAATTTTTCCGGCAGGTACGGAAGGAAACCTGTGTTTTTCTTGGCATGCTTCACAAATCTTTTATTTAAAACAGTGAGTCTTTTCTATCCACATAATATCGTAATATACAAGTGGCTCCAACTGTTGGGAGGCACTGCCTTTCCAGCATTGTTCAGCATGCCAGCACTAATTAGTGCTGAAGTGAGTGGAACAAGTAAGCAGCGATTTTCTTAATAAAAAATAATATTTGCTGTTTGTTATATTACACGTGCGTCACATAATCTGTTTTAAAAATAATTTTTTTCCTATGACATAACAGACTACAGATCATGGATTTATGCTGTCACATGGATGATTTGGGTCGTGGGTAACTCGTTGATCCCGTTCGTGGCATGGATATGTCGAGGTTGGTTCCTCTTCGGATGTGTTGCCGCAATTCCAGGATTTTTTCTGTTTCTTTATTACCCAATTGTTTACGAGAGCCCAAGATGGCTCATCACAGCAGGGAAAGCGGAACCCGCAATTCAAATCTGTCTTAAAATAGCACGTACAAATGGGAAAACTGTGGACCCCGACGTGATTGACCGTAAGGTACAACAACTTGTCAGGAAGATTAAGAAAGAGGCGGAGACTCAGAACGTGGGCGTGTGGACACTCTTCTCGAAATATAGAATTGCGAAGAATACTATCATGTTGATTATCGCATGGTTCGTTTAATGTTGTTTTGTATATTTTTTCCATGAGAATTATTGCCTATTCACTGTAATATTTGACCAGTTCTCGTTTAAAAAATTTATTTACTTACTTTCGTTTGAATTTGAAATTATTTTAGGACAATGAACTCGTTACTGTACTATGGAATAACATTGAATACGACCCACATGGCAGGAAACAAATTTCTTAACTATTTTCTTCTTTCCATCATTGAACTTCCGGGAGGATGGCTAGCTGGAAAATTGGTAGAGAAAACGGGAAGGAGGTGGACACAAACTGCTTTCTTCCTTTTGTGTACAATCGCATGTCTTCTTTGCGCCATTGCTGTCATGTTCCCTGGTCAAGGGGCGATTGTAATAATTGGTGCTCTTGGAATCAAGTCAGTTCACATTATCACCAGACAGAAAAGAATATATTATAATGTTTGCTGTTTACTTGCTTGCTTAAAATCCTATTGTATCGTGAAAACCATGATGAAAACAACAAAACAAATTACATCATTATACATCACAAAAATAAACTGTATTACATCGTAATACCTAAAATGAATTGTTTTTCTCCTTTTTTGATGTAGATTCGGCGTGACAGTCACATCTTTGGTTGCTTATCTTCAAGGAACTGAAATCTTCCCCACGCAGCTCCGTTCAACTGGAAGCGGTCTATCAAGTACTGTGGCAAGCACCATCGGCATCTTTGGCCCTTACATTGTCTACAGCGTAAGATTATTATTATTTTCCAAGAATTATTATTATCATGACAAAACGAGAAAAACAAGCCGTTAGTCTTATATTTTACTTGCTAAAATCAACAAACATGCTCGTTAGTAGAAGCAAAACGTATTTTTATTATTTTCTCCTCCATTCCCCCACCCACCACCACACCAAACCAGTAGACATCACACCACCACAAGACGACATACTGAATTATTCATGCACCCAATGCCCCATTTCCGCCTCTAAATAATATCCTTCTTATAAACATTAAACGCTTTCTTACTTCCTTTAATCCAACCAGAAAGAGTTTTTTTGTTATCAAAATTAAGTTAACCATGTCATGAAGATGTCAAGTCACATTTAATTTATTTACCGGTTGACCACACACATTTCATGTTTATTTTATTTTCTCTGTTGCGCAAAAAACATATTTGCAGGGCACCATACACGTTTCCTTTCCGTATGCCATTCTCTGCTTGTGCTCCTTCTTTGGACTGCTGAGTGCGGCCGGGCTTCCGGAAACTTTTAAGCAGCACTTGCCAGAGACTATAGATGATGCAAACAAGTTTGGAAAGGGACACAAATTTTGGAGTTATTTGCCAGCACAGGAGGAACGGAAGAAAAGGGATAGTATAAAATACTAAATATATATTAATCATGTTAACAAGTTTATGTGTAAATGAGTAAAAACTTTCATTTTTGGGCTCTCTCTTCCTTCCATTTTTTATACTGTTGACTGTGAACTTGACGAATATAATAATATATTATGTAACTATTTTGTAGTTTGAAACAAATTTAATTTTGCTAATGCCTATGTGAAGACGTTTAAAAAACAATGTAAAACATTATACGCACAAGTGCCATTACGTAATATTTTCAGGTATATAGCTATTTTGGTATAAATTGTGATGCAACTAGGGAAGAAATATCCTTCTTTTTTATTTTGAAGGACTTTTTTTGTTAATAATGCAATGATGCAATAAATTACCTCCTTCTTTTTCTGGGGGATATCAACTGACAACTTGTTTGAAAAGGGCAGGGTTAAAAGAACAATCTCATTTTCACTGGAGAAAAAAATCTCCAGTAGAAAAACAATTGCGTAGATAGAGAAAAAATAAATGCTTTTAGATGAAAAGTTAAAACCTATTTTTCTCTCTCAAGAGAAGAAGGTTAGTTGGATAGTGGGTGGTCCACCTCCTCTTCGTTTCATCTGATAAACTTGTAAATACTGCGAGGTCATAAAGATGTCAAAGATTAAAAGAAAATAATGATCCTTTTCCTCTGTTTCACTTCGGTATTAAAAATGTTATTTTTTGGGGGTCTCTCATAAGTTATGTTACAGGATAGATTACTTTGTAAAACAAAAACCTTATATCTTATGAACAGAACATGTTGATGACATTTTTTAAGTATGAATGTCCCCCAAAAGTAAATAAATTCAATGGAGCATAATACACAGAGAAATTTTCACCAGGTTGTCGTTGAAAAGTCAACAAGGGCTAAACACATTATTCCTCCTCCTTTCTTTTCTCCCCTGAGAGAACTCAAAATAAAACTTTCTTCTCTATATTTTGTTTTGTTTTGAAAGTGAGCTGTTTTGCGAGTGCAGTATGTACCCTTTGAACATACACAAGTGGAATACTTAAACAAAGAAAAGTGTAAAAAAGTTTTTCGTCTTTTGAAAGGATTTATTGGATAGCAGCAAGGGATAAAAAATACTGTTGCAAACAGGCCATTATATTATCTTCACCTCAATCAGTTGACAGCGTTCCCATTATTATTACAAGTAGGGAGCCCTTCATATCACATACATATGCTGTGAATACCTTAAGTTTAACCCTTCTATACTTTTATAGTGTAAAGGTCTTCTTCTTTCAGATCTTCTTTGAAAATCAAAATCTTTTGAACAGTTTACCTGCCCAGAAAAGGTAATACTTTTGGCATGTATGAATGCGTTGTTTTGGGGGGAATCTGATGAAAGTAACCTTGACTGAAGGGGAGGAGGGGAATTGAAGAGATTTTGCCTTATGTCTGTCGACACAACACACTGGGTAGAAAAGACATTGTTACAAAATAGAAAAAAATCAGAGGGGCAGTAACAAAAATACTTAATGGACTTTTTCCCAGGAAGAAAGAGAAGGGAAGAAAGGAGAAACTTTCCTCATAAATTGTTCAAACCAAGCTTTGCTAATCGTAAAAAGAATGGTGCAATAAGATACAAAAAATACAATAACAGGAAGAATAAAAGAAAAACTAGTATGCCTTGGATTTCTCAGTTTTTTCAGTGAACACGAGGTATTTTTTCTTTTAAAAAATTGGAATTATTTAGCAGGCTTGTATGTCAGTAGGTTGTTGTTGTGTAAAAAGTAAGCTTTGGGGTCTCGTTTTACCCCTGGGACAGTGCGCAGTGTCCTGCGTAAGGTTTTGAGTTTTTGCGAGAATTGTTTGTAAGATTGAAGGTGTTTATTATTTCTAGAGCTGTAGGTAAATATTAGAGATGTTTTTATCAATCATTTTTTGTGAATAAGCATGTTTTTTGCCTAATTTCTTGGAAATCACTTATTTTCTCTAAAAAGCACTGCTGTGCAATAGTTTATTAATTTCTTAGTACTATATTTCGTCATTTCCTCTCGACCTCATACAATATGTTTTGTTATTTTGATAGAAAGATTCCTTAACCAACATTACCACCACGTCTCTTCTTTCAAATTGTTTTGCGTTGTGGTAGTAGTCTACTGACAATTAGATGTTATTTTTAGGATGGAATGAATTCCATGAAAAAGTTCCGCAGACCTTGGGGAAGAGTATAAGTGAATCAAGAAACAAGTAGTATATACATTCTTTTAATTATTTTCTGGTAAAACACGAATACAACAGTCAGCAGAAATGCTCACATATAAAATACACTGGCACATGTGCAATTAGAGGACAACTTGTTTTTTTAGCATTTTTATAGACATTTGGTGAGGCTAAGCATAAGCTAGAGCCTGGATATATGAGAATGAGAGCCAGACAATAGAGTTTCCCTTCCCATGAGTCTTACTTGCTTCCTGTAAAAACTATTTCCTTTTCATTAGAATAATATCTCAAATGAAAAACATATTACGCGACGCGGCGTTTGTCGTATGTTATTTACGGTCACGGAGAAGAGGCCACCCATTGGAATGGGAGACACAAAAGTTAAGAATAGAGATCAAAACCAACATAGACATCGTTAATCATGAGTCTTTTAAGCTGGATTGAATTTGGTGATTTCTTGGAAGCAGGTGTATCATCTTTGGCATCTTTAGTTTCATTTTTAACGACTCATTTCCAACATGGCGAAACTTTACCTACCACCTACTAATTAACCAATGGAATTTAATAATACTCAATTAGTCTAATATGTTCATGACTGAATGAATCAAATTAACTGATTTAAGTTAAATTGGATGATGAGCTTTTAAGTAGCGGATCGTGTTTCGTTGCATGCAACCGGATAGCGGATTCATTCGTTCAATTCATTTTAGATTTGGGAGCTGAGCAAAGTTTAGGCTCTTTCTGTTGGCTTTGTTGCGTTTCATTCTGGGAAGTAAAATGCTTGTTCCCGTCTTTAACACAGGTTGTTC
>JAQFYG010005034.1:0-10337 GCA_034694325.1 Entomobrya corticalis
CATCATTTTTGGGGAGGTTGGCGTGGTCTTCTCCTCACTTTTATGTAGTGATCAGCTCATTTTTTCCTCATTCGTTTGTCTGACTCTGCAAGAGTATGTATAACGTTTTAAATTTTCTGTAAAATTTATCTTGATTTTCATCAGAGTAGCTATACCTGGGAAGACACTCTGTAAGCTCGTTGTGAGTAAACCGTTAATCTGTAGCAAAAAAATGTATCATTTTGCCCTGAAAGATGGCAATAGATCAACAAGTATAGGATAATCCAAGAGATATTTTTTCCTTGAGTAGATAGACATTTGAGCAACTTCTTCACTTAATTATTGTGAAATTTATTTATTTCTTCAAATGTGAAACTTTGTAAAATAATGTCTATATTTGTGTGCCGTTTCATGTGATAAATAACTGAAAATTACACAGTGTTTGGTCGACAATTTATTTGGCATTTTTATATTTTATGCAAAGTCCCTCACTCGAAAAAAGTAAGCTATTCTTCAAACTCCCCGTATCAAACAAGTTAGCTAATTCTCCAAACTCTCTGACCGGTGCTAGTAAGGTATTCTTCAAACTCCCTGAGGGAGGCAACGCTACTGTCCATAGTCTTTTGGGAGGCAGGCACCAGAGATAGGTATCGGAGGGAGTCATTAGTGGGGAAATAGACAAAAGTCCCTTAACTACAAAAGGAATGTCCCTGCATTTCATAAAATTTACTCTCGATCAGTTACCCGCTGTCCTGCGATCAAACTATTGGAATCTTCTTTTATTTTTGGTTGCGTAGTATCAGAGAAGGGGTGAAAGCCAAATCTTTTCTGGACCTGAGCCGTAACATGTAAAAAATTCATCCAGAACAAAACCAAGTGCAACTACACTAGTTGACTTATTAAGGGAGGTTCCAAGTTAAATATCTTATCTAGCTCTTCAGTTAATGAACACAGCGGAACCATATGTAAGCAGTATGGAATAACAACATTTAGTAGTTCTTGTTTGAAAATGAGCGAATCGTTTTTTGTTTAGGGATCATAGTCATATTTACACCAAGTACGTTGTTTACAATAGTTGCCTTACTCTATTAGAGCTTCCTTCTCAAAGAAACCATAACTTTTCTACTTAAAACATAATAACGCAAGTGGTAGAGTATCAAAGTGAACTGTCTTGACTTGACTTCGTAAGTTTTCCATAAATATTAGAGTAAACCATGTACAACTCGTTAATGTAGTATGTATATGTAAAACGTACTTGGCTAACGAAAATTTAATGAAAAATAAAATCAAGGGACACATTTATACATAACAAACAACCCTGACCTTATCAATGAGATAAAAAGGTACCCAAAAAGTATCGATGTTTTCTACCCTTTTTTTTCTTGTAATCTTTTTTCGGACAGAACCGAAAACAATACAATTGGATTATAGACGCTTTTGGGAACGGGCGGTAGTATACAGGCAATCAAAAATGGGCAAGACCATTTTGCTGACGTTCCCAAACAAAAAACGCACACCTAACTCAGTGTTATATTAACACCACAATTTACATACCATCAGATCAAAGTATCAACTAATACATTCCCGGATACAATACATTATCACGACAGCAGTCAAAAATGCTATGATGAGATCCAGAACCTCCCAATTAATTGAATCCAAATTGGCTACAGTTCATTTAAAAGTATGCAGCGTCCCAAAACACATTTTCAGGCGAAGTGGTCCAACCGCTAGATTCAGATGATATGAAGGTAATTATATATTGTTATTTAAATTTTATTTGAATATGTAAAATATTAAAATGGTTTTATTGTAATTTACCATGTTAGTTGTTGCACAATGAGAAAAATTCAATGTAAAGGTTGTATAAATTAGATTTAAAAAAAATACTTAGATACAAATTATCATTTGCTACAAAATTGGTTTTCGGGTAACTGTGCATTAAAATAATTTTAAATAAAGCGAGAAGGGAGTAAAACCTGAGAAGCAACTACCGAAAGCACGAATAAAAAACACGATACTACTGATTGCAGGTGTGTAAAGACAGTGATAAATCTACAACCACATGATAAAACCGAACAAATGAATTTAAACGTACCCCACGGTTCCTCGGATCAAATAAATCTGATCTGACCCCCCTCCCCGTTCCCCGGATCAAATGAGTCTGATCTGACCGTTCAACTGGTTTCAGAGAATTCGACCAGCACCTTCCGTCCCCTGAACATTTGAATTGGACCACTTGCGGTGTGAGTTGGACCACTTCCGGTGTCAGTATTTGATTGACTTGTGGGGTCAAGTGAGGTCATGGGGTCGCGAGACCATGTTGTTTGAATTCCACGTCATCAAATACCGCATTGTGCCAAATTTTAGCTTCCTGGCACATGTGTGTATCTGTTTGACCCCGTGGGGTCAAGTGAGGTTAAAACCAATACACTGTAGTCAGGTACTGATTCTGTTTGGTAATCAGCAATAAAAAAAAATTCTATTGAAAATACATGTGACCTTGTGCCTCCCAGTATTTCAGATCATGATTGACCTTCAGATTGAAAAGCAATCCCAAGGAAGGTATTAACATCAGGTGCCTGTGTACAAAGTTTGGTGTCAATCCGTCAAGTAGTTTTTGAGAAATCATGTCAGCAGACACACATACGGACAACTTGTTAAAACCATAAATTTCCTCTTATGCACTTTTAGTGCTTTCGGTAGTTACTAACAGTATAAAACATAATACTACAGTACTTAGGTAGTTGAATAAATAAAAATTTATAATTGCTTTAAAAGTAATTTGCATTTACCTATAATAGAAACATCCATCTATTTTATTCAATATATTTATTAAAGTTTTAATCATGTTTCAGTGAAATGGTATGTAAATATTTAAAAAACTTGTTTAATAACTTATGAATGCACTCAACTTTAAATTAAAACAAATCCAGTGGCTTTGCAATTAATTTTCGCAACATCCTTATGATAGCTTTTAATCCAAAAGTGTCTTGGTCTGTCCCTGAATGAATGTAACTACAATGTAGACCATGTGAATTTAGGTTAATAGGCCATTAATAAGTTTATGACAGTCAACATTCATTTCAGCAAAAACAACTTCATTCATGCATTATAATTTTATGATATTATGCACTGATTATATTAAATGAAAAAATGTGAGTTTAATTATACGCTTTCAGAAAAAACTCCCACAGTCCCCACCAAATGAGCTTGTGACGTCTCGTTGATCGTCTTTTCGAAAATGGTAACCCAATATTTGTTCACATTCCAATGCAACAGCGCAGAGCGAATCCCCGGTTTTCGTATGAGCACTGAAAAGAATTTGTTCATATGAACTCAAAGTTCCAGTTGTTTCTACATATTGCACCAGCTAATCGTTGCAGTGGGAAAAATCAGTCGTAACAAGCTTTAAAAACAATTTCATCACATGACGTGTTTGAATTAAAAAATTTTCGGCTGTTATGCGCGGCTGAATATTATTTCAATTTAAGTTCAAGCGCAAGTAATTTTTATTATCATAACGAAATATTATTCAATTAATATTTTACATTGGTGCTGTACGTTTATCTTCAAAGTGATACAGCTAATGTATATTTCAACTGAAATGTTTTAGAGTGAGTATATCGCCTTTAATAAAGTATTGCAATATTATTCTTATGCAAGTTAAAATAAGATCACCTGCCGTCCATTATCTCTTATTTTATTTGCTTTGCTCCCTGTGCAGCATTTTATTTGTTTCATGACCATTTACAATAAAACACGTTCCGTTATTTATTGTTGATAGCACCGCAATAATTCTGATACGGACAGTGTGGTAGATAGACATTTAATTATATGATAGTATTCCTAGTCAAAACTAAAATGCCAATTCCTATTTTAAAAGCAGTAACGCTGTTAAGGTAAAATTTGCAGTGCAGTGCATGACACAACTTGTTTACTCAAAATGGTTACTAAGTGCTAGTTAGCCTGATTTATTATCCAATCAAGCACTTTTAGTCTGATTTGGCACAATGTATTGACTAAAGTCGTTTTTGCTAACACAGCCCCCTTTAAAGCCGCCTGACGTATCGAACAGCATATACCAAAAAGAACATATTTCAGTGCTATATACTCCTCCAAAAATGCTAACAAACTAACCAAGCCGCCAATTCCGAACACAGCCCATACTATTTTCAAAGTTGAACTATTTACTCTGTAAATGTCCTCGTAATCGACCTTGTCATTCATTTTCTGCTTAATATATTCATTAATAAATTTCAAACCTTCAAACATTTTCCTTATAACGCTTGCCAGTTCTGAGTTACTAAAATGCAAACCATTTTTAGATCTCATATCCCATTTGTCATAGTAAGCCATCAAGCTTTGTGCTATTTGCAAGTGTTTATATAAAAAGTACTGATTGATCAGTTTTTGCCATCTTTCTAGTATACCTCCTTTTTCAAGATTTCCCAATAAATTGTCGACCAGATATGTGTTAAGGTCATGCCCTCCTTGCCATCCAATTAAATGGGAAAACATGACCTGATCTCCGTTTCCAAAGACTCGCTTACTACCAAACAATATTACTGCAAAAAAGGGTATCGGATTTTTCTGGGGGAGATTTGATATAGGAAATCGGTATATGTACACAAATTTATCGGCAACAACGTTATTGTCCTTACACGTTTCAATGCTATTAATTTTTTGGCACCTTCGTGATCCTTTTAAGGTATTTTCGTGATTGCGTAGTAGATGTAGGTGATTATATACTAAATGATTTACGCCAAGGACATTTGTTTCTAGTTTTTTCAAAACATTTAAACTTTGGTTTCTTAATTTTTCATTTTTAACCTTAGTATTGAAGGTTTCATTCTTTAACTCATACGCCTTGAGAACGTGACCATAAAACTCTTTCATATCATGAAACTCACCAAAAATGTGGTAGTTCTCATTGACAATAAACTCTGGAAAAGACTGCGGAACTTGTATGTCCGGTTGATCCGTTAAATATGAATACATATCCGTTGTATAAAACAATCTAAGTAGAAAACTTGCAAATAAACAAACAAGAAATGTAGCTGAAACGGTGTGAGTCCTCCATTTCTGATTAGGGCTTTTTAGTGAAGCGTCTTGTTCCAACAGGATAGTAACGGTTTCAAATAATGGCTGCCTTACGTGTTGACAATAAAACAGAAGCGCTACCAGAATATAGAATGGCACTACAAGCACCCATACCAACAAAGGCAGTGGACGCACTAAAGCAACAAAGTCGAAAAGTGGAACCGGAACCTTCGTTTTTACTGTGTCTACAAATGCTGCGTATCCGTATCCTTCAAAACTTGCACCAAATGTTAATATATATCGGTTCCCATGCTTATGAAACTCTGACTCAAAATGATGGATATTGAAAGATAAATTTTTGCGATGCATTTCCGACTTGGGGCAGGAGTAAAAAATACCAAACACCTGGCTTGAAGCCAGTTCCGCATCACGTCTGGGATAATTGACGTAATTACAAAGATCCGAATGCTTAAGTTTAATGTGTTTTTCCATATAATTTTGTTTATGAAGTAGATCCACTATTGTAGCCGTTGTAGTATCTCGATACTGTATGTTTTCGTATCTGGTAACGTCTGTTGCAAACTCAATATGTCTCAAAGTTTCTATATGTGACAGCTGAATTGATGGGTTCTTAATCTGAATCCATTTTCTTTGAAAAATAAAGTACCAATCACTATTAAAACTAGAATCTTTGTAATATTTCAGAAAAATAGGAAACATGTATATTTTTTCACATAAAAAGAATATTGGTATTGGTGAATAAATGTTGAATGAATCGTATTGAAAAAGTCCTTGTTGAGTCTGAAAATATACATCAGACTTACTCACAAATAATTCTGTGTTTCCAGAATGTTCATTTTTATTTTTTAGGTTTTCTGCCGTTACAATTAAATAATTAGCCGTCATTACAAAATTTTCAGAACTAGATGTCGTTTCAGACAAATCATTTGCCATTTTGAAAAAATGTTCTCCTGTAGCAGCATTTACATCAAATATCAGAGCGCGACAGGTCTGCCCATATTTACGAAATTCCGATGGGTAACCGTGGGATCTGTTCAATCTCTCTGCAGAAGTTTGTAAGAGAACATTTTCTTGGCCCACAATGATCTCAAATGCGTTAAAATATAGAGAAGCATTATTAGTGGAACTAAACTTTGGTGCCAGGAATGCTGGAGTTGTGTTTAGAGCAGCAAATTGAACTGTGCAATTGCTAAACATGTTAAAAAACGTAAATAGCCAGCTCTCAAATATTTGGTTCATTGTTTTTATATAAAGTTGGTTAGGTTTTGGAAATGCTGAAAACTTCCTAAACTATTCTGAAGAATGGGGAAAATATTATTATAAACTGGACGTCTAGCTAAAGAGGTAAGGACATGCGATTTCAGCAAAACATAAACTAAATTTATTCGATATCTTACAATTAAACCCTGATATTTAAGTGAATCTTGTCAATATCTGCATAGTTTGTTTGAAGACAGGAAAATAATTCCTTTCAAATTGAAGGATAAGATGTTTCATTACTACTTATTTCGAGTGGACTTCGGGGTATACTTTACTGATATCATTGTAAGTATACTGCTTTCAGTTCTAGTAAAAAGACAAATATTAATGATTGTTTTTATATAAAATTCATATGCAAGAAGATATTGTCAATGGCTTTTATGTGACAGTGAACGAGTTTCAAAGGTTTTATTACAAGATGCTTTCTATTCCGCATTCTTATGCATAGATAATTTGTTTTTAATTAATTTGAACGAACAAAAATGTACAAACACTAGTTCAATACCAATTTTTACGGGTAGTTGACAGCTTAGTTTGATGTCTTTATTATTTTTAATGAGTAAGGAAGTTGTTTTAAATTGTCATGTTTTAAATTACGTCCTATGTTAACTACCCGTATCATTGTAATATGCGACATAGGTAGTTTATGCGATGAACATCCAGTTTGTGTGTGTCAGTGTGTCTGATAATACGATAACTAAAACAACTGATTGGCAACAATATTGGTGTACAGGTTCCTTATGGCAAAAGCTTGGATTAGCTCCAATTTTAGCCTCCTGGGTCAATCTCTTTGGGGTCAGGAGGTCAAACCTGGCATAATGGTTTATTTTGCACTCCATTGTTATTGCAAAACTCGATAGAGAGTACAAAGTTAAACATTTTTATGAAGACACCATGGGTCAGTTCCTTATCCCTCGGGCATTGAGGGTTGCAAAATGTAGCTTGTATTATAAATAATCCCTACTGACGGTAGTTTTTATATGGATATAGTTGCACTTCTAGTTTGATATCCATCTAACTTCCATCCATGCATTTTAGGATGGAGCGGTAATTAAGTAGACTACGACTCGTACTTGCATTCCAATCAAGGGTTTTACTTAAGTTTTTCATCCCTATTTTACCAGCATTACAATTTGCATTGTATATTGTATTTATTTCCTGGGAAACTAGAAATCTCTAAAACTATGGAGTTTTCATATTTCCCACAACACACATATCCTGGAATGAAGCCATCTCTATGAACTCCACTCTGAAAGGAATTGGCCGGAACGGTGCTAAAATGGAATCTAACTTGTTGCTCCAGGTTGTGATATAAGAATCTTAACAACAACAGTGTAACAAAATCACAAATTCTCAAAGCAATTACGAAACCAACTAATATTTTCAAATGCGAAACCTGAAGTTTGGTGCTTCAGATGCGTTACGCCAAAGCCTGCGGTTTTGCAACTTGATATCTGACCATCGTTAAATTCTAAGCCCTCAAAATCCTTCCGATGTCACCTTTAAGATTATAAAATCCTCTACAAACGTATGCAAGACTTATGTCATTGATTATATTATACCAGCTGGCTCCGGACTTGCCAAGATCGCTTTTGAGATGGCCACATTTTTCCAGAAGAAATTTTTTGAACGTACATGAGAAATTTGGACAAAAGACAGTAAAAGTATGGTTGAAAATTGTATCATGTTTTATTCTGTGGGACCAGGGCAGCTTTTTGTTAATATTTTCTGAACAGTTCATAATTGTAAACCATCTTGATTCACTATTAGGAATGGCACCAAAAACATTTATTATTGTTCTTCACCTCAATAAAAATTTACATGTTAAATGTGCTTAAATTTCAATTTATTGATGGTTTGCCACATTAAACTTCGCAGCAAAATAAAACTGCTAAAATTGTATTGAAGTTTATTTACTATAACACCACATTGCACCAACTATATGTATTTATAATTATATGTTGGTCAGACCGGTTGCAAAAAATAAATTGACGTGAGATAAAATTTACTACGCTCAAATTTCAAGGCTAATTGAATCCTAATGGTTCGAGGTAAAAGCAAAAATGCACATAAACAAGCCCATAAATTGCGTAAACAATTGTGGTTTTAGGAAAAATATGAAAATGCAACGCAACTTCTTTTTATGCATAATATTTGGTAATAAAAATGACATAATGCTAATAACTACTTATTTATAGGATTAACCTAAGCGCCATCAAGGGCATTTTATCTTGTCAGTTTACAAATTACTGCCAAAACTTATTGTTGAAGACTAATTTCATTCAAAAGCACAAAGTACAATAAATTACTCAAAATTATAGCATTTTGATTTTATCATTTGTGTGAAACACTTTATGATATATAATTGTAAAAGCTATTTCTCTGGAAAATTACAAAAAAACCCCTGCTTGAGTGACGACAACCTTAGTTTTTTAAAAAACAAGTTGAAGAATGGTCCTTACAATTTAAAAGTTTAGGAAGAGATCTGCATAAGTTCCTGATTTGCCAATAACGAATCATCAATCAGTTGGGTTTTGTAGCTAGCAGAGTTTGTCTAAAATCACTGGTCTGTTTTTATGGGATATAGCTTTAATTCTTTTTAAAACTGAAATTTACACCTTTTTTGATGCAAGTTATTAAAGCTCATTATTCACAAAGTTTAAATATTGTATATTCAGCATTACCAGCATGAAACTAACTGTCTTCACAGTTTTATTAATCTTGACTGCAAATAATGATGCACACCCCGGGAAAAAAGACGTATTACAAAACTTTGACATGTCAAATCGCAAATTGTTGCATGTATTTAAAAAAATATTCTCATTTATACTTAACAGGAAAATATAGCAGCTCAATTGTCAAATATTTTGAATGCCCGACCGGAAAGTAGGAGGTGCACTATTGACCTTCAAAAATGTGGAAGAAGCGAGGATTGTTGTTCTAGTTTCTGCTTACCTTTCTGTAAGAACTTGATTTTTAAAACATTAAAAATAATCATATTAACATACATTGCTTTGTTTGATGTTCCAGATTTAGTGTGCATACCAGTATAAGTAGGCAGTTAATTTAAAGATTAGGCTTACTTTAAACTTTACGGTTTAATATGGAAAGGTTTTATTAATTATTTAAATTGTAATTTGATTTTTTTTGAAAATGAAAAAAAAATTGAAATAATTTGTGAAAAGTACCCATGTAAATGTAAATGTATCCTGTAACGATTTTAGAAGACGACATTTCATAAATGTGGTTATCAAGTTGTAAATGTTTTAAGCAATAAATTTATTAGCTTGTATTTGCAAAATAAAAAATATTTACTTTTTTTTGTTATTGTCAATCTCAATAAATAAATAATTCATTGCAATACAAACTCTAGTTCAATAATCTAAAATTGTTACGTTCTCATGCATAGTAAAATAAATTTAATTTGAAAAAGTGCAGGAAAACTAATTTTAAAAAGCTTATATATTTCCTAATTCCTATGGTAATTATATTATTGTCTTGAGTTTTTAAGCTAATTTCTCAGCAACTTGGTTGTACCACTTGGTAGACTACTTCCAGTATGCTATCAGTACTCATTTGCTTTGGCCCAATTCTATTTTTTGAAAATAAAAACACAACTATGTAGCAACTGAAATCTAAAATCTAGCCCGATTTGCAGTAGTTATTTCATAAAAAATAGCCTTAACTTTTTTCACTTCCCATATACTTTAGTTCAATATGTTTTGCAATTAAAAAAGAACAGTATTGAATAAAATGATCCAAAAAGTAACCATTGCAGTTACGATTGAAAGTGATAACAAATCCTTTGAAAAGCAACATAACCTTTTTTGTTTGGACTAATTTACATTTGTGTTTTAAAAGTTGATATAAATTTTGTACGGGTTTGATGTTTAGGACCTGTATTCAAACCATGTACTTTTTAATGAAGTGCATTATTATGATTAAATGTAGTAGTTGTATGAGAATTAAATACACAAAATAGCCATATAATTAAATTGACAAAAGATAGAATAGGTAGATATAGGTTTAATAGA
>JAQFYG010005035.1:0-10336 GCA_034694325.1 Entomobrya corticalis
TTCAAGGACTCTTATCTGCCCACCTCTCCATTCAAACTTGGAGAGCTCCAGCAGTCAGAAATCGGCTTCATGATTCCGAAAGGATTGACATGTAAACTGGAAACTGCGGCAAAAGAAAGCTTTCTCGTGTTTGATAACATGGATAAGTACTTGGAACAGCGCCTTAAGAATCTTGGAATTGATGGCGTCATATCAAAGGATAACTTCACAGGTGCCATTAAACCAGGTCATAACATCAGAGATATCTCATTCAGAAATGACAGTTGCTCATTATCGGCGACCCGAGCATTCCGACATTTTGAGTTTCAAGTCAACGAAAGATTAACGGTGACACCACAATTCAAATCAGCCGTGGAAAAATTATCGCCATTTAATGAATCGGACCATGAAAGCGTACCAAAATGGACAAAATTTTTCAATGACTTTGGAACTCATGTTGTACGATCAGTTTATGGGGGCGGGCGTATTGAAATCAAACTAAACAGCAACAAGCCCTGCAACAATGACCTATTTCAAGCTATTTTTGACCTTATTAAATTTGCTGAGGACTTGTCATTTATGATTAACAATGAAACTGAATCGGGAAACCACACGACAGGCAGAAAAACTGTTTTGAAAGAAGGCATTGACCACTCCCTAACATTCTTCGGAGGTAACCGTGATTATCATGCCAATGACCTCACAAAAATGTTGATTGATGACGCAAACGAATTGCTAAGAAACTGGAAAAAGTCTCTGAAATTCAACCCAGTCGTTTTAAATACGGAAATGAGATTGGTGCCAATTAGCAGATTCGTCAAGAAAATTGGTCAAAATTACTCGAGCGAAATTGACAGGGCCACTGAACTACTTTTCAATTCCAAGCTGACTTATAACCCACCAAAAATCTCTGAACGGCCTCCGGAAACCAGACCAAATATTCCTGGTCTCGATGGAATATTTAAACTAATTCATGAGTCCAATCAAAAAATGAATGATTTGATGATGGAGATGAAAAGAATGGAAGTCGAGAACGAAAAAAAACGCCAAGGAATGGACGAAAAAAGACAACAATGGGAACGGGAAAGGCACCAGGAAGAATTGGAATATCGGAGGAAAAAAGAGCAAGCCGATAGGTTGGCGGAAGAGGATCGACGAAAATATATGCAAGAATTGGAAGTTAAAAGGCTTGCACATGCCGCAAAGGTTAAAGCGGAACAATTAGAATTTCAAAACCAGCTAATGAAAGCTCAACGTGAGGCGCAGGCTCGTACAGACGAGATATTAAGGGTAATAGCTAACCGACCTCCCCCGAGATCAAATTGTTTGAAATCTGGAACTAAAATATTAATGGCGGATTGGACTCAAAAAGATGTGGAGTCTCTTATGGTCGGAGATGTTATCCTGGATAAGGACCTAAATCCGACTACAGTTTTGGGCGTGTCATTTGAATTTCTTTTGGATGGGAAGTTTTATGGGTTTGATAATCAGACATTCTTCTTCACAGATAATCATATATTTGTTGGTCCATCGAATGAACAGAATGATAAGATGAAATTATATGCCAAGTCAACTCCCAGCTTATTTGGGCAAAACCCATTGATCGAGTATCTGAATGTTACGGAGATGGGGTCAAATGTTATTTTATTCCATTTAGGGAGCGCGGATAAAGTTGTGGATAAAGCTGTTACGGTTTTTGAGGATCCTGACTCTTATCCAGAGGATACCCGAGTTTATGACATTCAAGTGGACAGTCCGACAGGAACTTATTTTGCGAATGGTTATGTCTGTCGTCATGAAATACCCCCTGTGGAAGTATGGCCATCTACAATGAGCCTTTTATTCAGACTTTTGGATTCTCCAGAATTTAGAAGTTTGGCAAATTTGGAATATTCATTGAATACTTTGCCGATTTTTGAAGGAATTATTACCAATATTGCCTTGAAAGTTGGAGAGTTTATTGTAAAATATGATGGGAAAGGTCAAACTAAACAAACTGTTAATGATTTGATGACTTTAGATAATGTTAATGTTGAAGCACACATTTCTAAATTATTTAGTAATCCGACAATAACGGCTTTTGGGCTTAGATTTTATGCGAAAGTTGGTCCAATATTGGCACCTGTATTGGATGGGATTAGTGGACAGGTAATTGATGAACAAAATGTAGCAATTTTGCAGCATGATATTTACTACTTGGTTAAGTCTGAATTGGAAAGTTATTTGAAAAATTAATGATCTTTCATATTATGTTTTTGAATAGTTCTATAAAATATTTTATTGGCTTATAATGAAATAATATAATGTGTATGTCTTTATTGTACTGACTAATGTGTGCAAACTATTTGATGAACATTGAAATAATTATTATTATAATGCATCAACAAAAAAATTTGCATTGAGTACATCTTCATTTCTTATCATTTTAATTTTATTGTCTTTGACCCATAAACCCAACAAAAAACTGTCTATATTTAATCTAGACAAAAGTTATGAACCTGTTACGTTTTTCACTGCGCTGGTCATAATATTTTGGCACATAAAGCAAAACTGGTTTTTGATTGGTAGCAAGTTCTTGTAATAATTTTCTTTTCGCCTTTCACGAGACCAACAAGCACGAAAAGAGAGCATTGAACGGAGACGTCGCGTCGTTCGTAAACTAATTCAAGATCGCCGATCGGCAACAATTGTTGGTTCTTGTGAATTAGCTCAATGATTTAATTACAAAACTTAGCAAGATCGAAACAAAATAGTTTATCAAATTAATATCAAATGTAGTATAAAATAACTTTTTCTCGTAAATCTGTGGTAAATCCATATTCAAGCCGACTCCATTTAATTATTATACCAAATATTTAACTTTAAAAGTTAATATTGATTGTAAGCATGTATATAAGTTAATGTCTATTACAGCATTGAAGATCGGCGGTGAAAATGAGACAACAAAGTTTTAAGGTAGGAATATTCTTCAATTTTTATTACATAGCTCAGGTATAAATATAATGATAATCTTAAAGATTTAATGGTATGTAATGAAGGAATCACACGTGACCACTTGTTTGTTAATCTAAACCAAATCATCCAAGACGGGTAATAGCTTTGAATTTGTTTGAACGAGAATTGTTCTAATTATTGTTAAAGTTTCGAACGGAATACCAATAATATATTGTATTTAATTTTTTTATAAATAATAAATTTTAAGTGAGTTTGATGACGCCAAAAAGTTCGAATTCGTTTTGAGTTTTAATATTATACTTTAATCGACTTTAAAAGTTATTTCAAAGCAGATATTTTACCCCTTCATACCTTTTATTTATTGAACACGGATTATTGATTTCCAACTTATTTTTCCATCTCGGATATACTTTTTACTATAGATTAAGCACTTAAAATATTCTTGAAAAAATAGAGTAAATGAGAATATCATTGTTTTTCTATCTAATTTTCACTCTCTAGTCCGCAGTTAAGTAAATTAATGTTACAAAAAAGATGATAGAATACTCAAAAGTGTGAGAAAATTTAAGAATGAAGAAGAAAAGATGAAATGGAATAAAATTATAAAACGAATTTTAAACTTTCGGTAATCAAGAATTTAATTTTTTAGATCATTGATTTAACTTATGACAAAAAGTTTATAGAAATTGGGAGGGGAAGAAAATAATTACTGAGAACCATTTACGTATCGTCATTAATTCATTCAAGCGCATCAAACTTTTTAAGATGGAACAATCGTACACGTGCTCGTATGCGATAGTGTTATAATTTTATGAATCGTTGGCTACAAAGTAGTGTTTTAATAGATGAGAAATAGAAATGCTTTGAGACCACTGCCGGTGCCGACTAAACGTCAATAAAGAGTGTGCATTTTTTTCTTGGGGTCGACAATCCCAAATATCTCATCATTTTATCTTCTCATCATCCAAGTGAATTGAAAGACTCTTTTTTTACATTTTTATCGATATTTACCAAGTATCCAATTCAATTAGGGAAATATTTAATAATAATATTATTTTGATATTGATTTTACCCTAAAAAATGGCCGATATTCCATCAAAATTTTGTTTCATTTTATAAACGTCTTATTATAGTTTTAATTGTAATCTATTCTTTTGACTTGGTAACATGTTGCCCCATGTTTTTTCTGGGGACTGTTGGAAATAAAAGCTTCTTTGCGGAAAGGACTGGCAGAGTAAAATTTTCAAATTAAATTATTTATTTTAAAAGTTATTAATCACTATCAATAAATTTAAAATCTGTGTAAACTTATAAAGTACATTGACACTTTTATTTCAAAATAGTGAGTTCATTAACATTACCTCCCAGTTTTTTTTTATAAACGTTTTAATTTTAGATATTTCCATGAAATTCAGTTAAATATGGATAAAACGACATTTGATTAAGCAGTAGACAAACATGAAATCATGATGTTATCTGCATATAATGTCAGCCAATGTTATCGTTATCAACACTTCATGACATGAAAGAAACCATTTTTCTAGAGAAAAATACAAGATAAACAGAGTATAAGGAGTAAAGAGATATGGTAGCCTTTTTCTCCGAAATAAATTGATATTCAATATTTTTCCAAAATAATATGAAGTAAGAATAAACATTAAATGTTTTAATCAATTTTTATCCCTGCACAAAAGTTATAAATTTAGTGATCTCCCCTAATGTGCTGTCATTCTACTAACCGTGTTCAATAAAATAGGAAATATCTTCTTTTAAACTCATTTTTATAAGATGGCAAATTTTGCCAAAACTTCATTTTGTAACAAACTATTAACAATAATTTTTGTTTCGGTAAGTTCCTTTAATTTTTCGAAAGGTCATTATTACTTGGAAGAAAAACCCTGTGGAGTTATCTACTCAGCACCAAACTATGGAGGTGACCAGTATGCTTTCAAAGATCGTGAACAATCCGTTAATCTTCATCAGGACCTTCATGTGTCCCCATCAGGATGGAACGTTACCGGCTCCCTGAAAATCGAAAGTGGCTGTGAAATGGAGATTTGCAACGAAGCATATTTTGATGGGGAGTGCCAAACTTTGAAGACTGGTCAGTATGCAATCACTTCAAATGTGGGGCTATCTGAAACTGCCTCTGTAAGCTGTAAATGTGTAAAGGTGAGTGATAAATAATATTACAAATTATTTTTACTTTTATCGCAGAAACATTAATTTACGTATTTACTGCTATTGTAGCAATGCAAGTGCTCCGATATTTTCATGAAACAGTCCTCATGTGCCAGAGCTTATCTTGAAGGTGGCTGTAGAACCTGTCATACTGCTTACACAGATCTTTCAAAAGGCGAAAAGGATCATTTTCCGGAAGAATTTGAGAATCGTGTGGAAGCACTCCGAATAAGAAAGGGCTGCACTCTGACTATTTACCCGGAAGAGAAGCTTGAAGGAGAGGAAGAAATATTTGATACTGAAATTGTTGAAGCAAGTTTCTATTATTTCCTCATAATTCCATAAATTTTTAAACCATTCATTAGTTTCAATTACTATTTTGATTTTGTAAAGGACTATAAGGGTCACATTGGTTCATATGAGTGCGATTGTAGCCCCGACGTAGTTGTGGAAAAACCTCGACATCCCCGAGATCCATCATGTATTCAATATTTCACAAAAAAGACATGAACATTTTATATCATTTCGTCAATGAAGGCATTTCTATGTTTTTTCAAATCTTTTATGCAAATATTTACAGATCCTCCTTTAGTCAACATTCCAGATAACTTGGATGGTGTAATTAAGCTACTTTCAAAAAAAGAGTATTCCGAACACCCTGGACTACGTGCTGCGTTCCAATCTCTGAAAAATGGCAGAAGCTCTACAAATGCATATATTTTGCTACTTGGCGGTACTGGAGCTGGAAAGAGTAGTGCCGTAAGCATTTCAAGGAAAAAAGACTTTTAAAAATTGTTTATATAAAATGATTAATAGATTATGACATTTTTGAATAGATTAATTTGCTCTTTGATAACCCGAATGTCACAGAAGCTAGATCGGGCAACTCAACTACTAATGACATTCTGTAAGTAAAAAATCAAACTATATACTAAAAACTATGTTGTATGTGTTATCTATATATTCTGCAGATATATGCGGTATATACATACCACATCAATATAAAAAACAACTTTAGTTTAATGTATTATGATCCGAAAGGATCATTATAAAAACACAAGGGAAATCCTTTTTGTATGCGGGTATAGGAGAAATATCTGTATGTCTCTGTGAATCTGTAGATCCAACCTGTAGCGTCCAGACGCTTTATCCGATTTCCCTTCAAAATTGGCACATAGACATGCCGAATACCAAGAAACTTTGGTATTGAATTCGGGCAAAATCGACCGATGACCTCTGTTGATTCCAGTGGGTCAAACATAGTGCTTGGTAGCTGAAATATAAAACTTAGGGGCTTTCAATGACGGGAAATTCAATGAGAATATTGTCATATGGCCCCATGACCTCTATTGATCCCTAAGGCAAGGGGTCAAACATATAAACACATGCGTAGATTACCTTCCCAATAAGTCATGCATAAATTGTACGAAATCAACACAGCCTCTTTTGGCATACGCTCCCATGATAAGTAAATCCAAAAACATGTCTTCTTTACAGTTAATCTTCTCCGTTAAAAATATGTTTAAATAACATATGACTGGACAGATCTACATCACATGACCTTTAAAATGGTATGTGACACAATTCGTACGATTTGACAGTCTCTGAGATCATTCGAACCAAAGAAGAGCTCAACAAATGCATAAAATTTTATTACATTAGATTTGATTAGATATCTAACATACGCTCTGAACAAACCCGATATCTAATAATATACATACACTCATAATCTTTGGGATCATTATTTTATATGTTTATGTATTTATTTATTTATGTTTTTAAAAGTGAGTTTCGCATCCCAGTCCCAATAGATGAGATCGGCGTCGCCAATTCAGAACTGCGGGTTATCGACACTCCTGGTTTTGGAGACACTCGGGGACTTGAACGGGATTCCAAATTCATGGCAACTTTAGACGCATATCTTGAAAATCACGAAGAGCTCAACAATCGAATTCCAAACGTTGTCTTGATTTTCCACAAATTTTCTGACAACCGTTTTGACGGTGAAGGCGCTCAGTTTGTAAGAATGCTCAGGGCATATGACAGTTTTCGGGCGAAGGTAACAGATGAAAACTATTCCAACATTGTTTTCGTCCTTTCTCATTTCTGTTCGGAAACAGTCCAGACTAGACGCAGGCCAGACAAAAAATTGGCACATTTCAAAAAAGTCATTCAAAACTACAGTTTATTTCCTAAGCCGACGTTAATTGCCGTAGCTGAAAACAAAGGGGACGAGCAAAATTTACCGATGGTAAATGGATATTATAAGCTACCAAACAATGAGTATTATCCGAGGAACATTTTCGATAAGATGGATCTGGTGACCCAGAACGGAGGAGATGTTATTGGTCAAGGGGTGTTCCGAACAGCTTTTAAAGACTCTGATGACTTCAACATTACCCAGATAACATTTAAATTGATGGAAAAAGGGGCGCCTAAAGTTGAACATTATCTTCGCTATTTGAGCAATATTATTATGGACTTGAAGAAAACTGAGATATCTCAAATACTGGACCAAGTCTGGGAAGAATTGGACGCAAATTTAAGGCGTCAATTTACACATTCATTGCCATATCTTCAAAAGGCTCTGTATCTGAGGCATATTAACAGCTATTTTGGAATTATTGACAGCTCTGACGCATGATGACGCGACAAGGGCTCTTTTGGATAAGGGGTTAAATATCAAACCGCCTACATTTCAACATAATACCGTTGCGGGATTCGGGTATAACGTTTTCAAGGACTCTTATCTGCCGACGTCTCCATTCAAACTTGGAGATCTCCAACAATCAGAAATTGGCTTCATGATTCCGAAAGGATTGACATGTAAACTGGAAACTGCGGCAAAAGAAAGCTTTCTCGTGTTTGATAACATGGATAAGTACTTGGAACAACGTCTTAAAAGTCTTGGAATTGATGGTGTCATATCAAAGGACAACTTCACAGGTGCCATTAAACCAGGTCATAACATCAGGGAAATCTCATTCAAAAATGATAGTTGCTCCTTGTCCGCCACTCGAGAATTCCGACATTTTGAGTTTCAAGTCAATGAACGATTAACGGTGACACCAGATTTCAAATCTGCCGTAGAAGCGTTATCGCCATTTGATGAATCGAACCCAGAAAGCTTATCAAAATGGACACAGTTTTTCAATGACTTTGGAACCCACGTTGTAAGGTCAGCTTATGGGGGCGGTTCTATTGAAATCAAACTGAACAGCAATAAGCCCTGCAACAATGACATATTTCAAGCTATTTTTGACCTTATTAAATTTGCTGAGGACTTGTCGTTTATGATTAACAATGAAACTGAATCGGGAAACAACACGACAGGGAGAAAAACTGTTTTGAAGGAAGGCATTGACCACTCCCTGACATTCCTCGGAGGTGACCTCGCTTATCATACCAATGACCTCACCAAAATGTTGATTGATGACGCAAGCAAATTGCTAACAAACTGGAAAAAGTCATTAAAATTCCACCCAGTCATTTTAAATGCGGAGATGAGATTGGTTCCAATCAGCAGATTCGTCAAGAAAATTGGTCAAAATTACTCGAGCGAAATTGACAGGGCCACTGAACTACTTTTCAATTCCAAGCTGATTTACAGCCCTCAAAAACAAAGTTCAGAAAACGAGCGTCCTCCAGAAGCCAGATCAAATATTCCTGGTCTTCATCAGTTGTTACAAATTATGCAAGTATCCAACCAAAAAATGAATGATTTGATGATGGAGATGAAAAGGATGGAAATTGAAAACGAAAAAAGACGTCAAGAAATGGAGGCAAAAAGGCAAGAATGGGAACGGGAAAGGCACAAGGATGAATTGGAATATCGTAGGAAAAAAGAGCAAGCCGATATGCTGGCGGAAGCGGATCGAAAAAAGTTTACGCATATTTTGGAAGTTAAAAGGATGGAACATAATACAAAAATTGAAGCCGAACGAATCAAATTTCAGGAGCAGCAAATGAAAGCACAGCAACAGGCTCAGGCTCAAACCAACTCACTTATATTGGCAATTGCTAACCGACCTGTCCCGAAATCAAGTTGTTTGAAATCTGGAACTAAAATTTTAATGGCGGACTGGACTCAAAAAAACGTGGAGACCCTTAAGGTCGGAGATGTCATCCTGGATAAGGATCTGAAGCCAACCAAAGTTTTGGGAGTGTCCTTTGAATTTCTTTTGGATGGGAAATTTTATGGATTTGATAGTGAGAAGTTCTTCTTTACAGATAACCATATATTTGTTGGTCCATCAAATGATCAAAATGATAAGATGAAATTGTATGCCAAGTCAACAGAAAATTTGTTTGGGCAAAATCCATTGATAAAATATCTGAATGTCACAGAGATGGGGTCAAATGTCAATTTATTCCATTTAGAATACTCGGAAAAAGTTGTCGATAAAACGGTAAAGGTTTTTGAAGATCCTGATTCTTATCCAGATGACACTCCAATTTATGACATTCAAGTGGACAGTCCGACAGGAACTTATATTGCGAATGGTTATGTCTGTCGTCATGAAATACCACCTGTGGAGGCATGGCCATCTACAATGAGCCTTTTATTCAGACTTTTGGATACTCCAGTAATTGGCAATTTGGAAAATTTTGAATATTCATTGAATGTATTGCCGGTTTTTGAAGGAATTATTACCAATATTGCCTTGAAAGTTAGAGAGTTTATTGTAAAATATGATGGGAAAGGTCAAACTAAACAAACTGTTAATGATTTGATGACTTTAGATAATGTTAATGTTGAAGCACACATTTCAAAAATATTTAGTAATCCGACAATATCGGCTTTTGGGCTTAGATTTTATGCGAAAGTTGGTCCAATATTGGCACCTGTATTAGATGGGATTAATGGACAAGTAATTGATAAACAAAATGTATCAATTTTGCAGCATGATATTTACAACCTGGTTAAATCGGATTTGGAAAGTTACTTGAAAATTTAATTATGTCTTACGTATACATTTTTGAATGGATCTATAAAATATTTGTTTGGTTAATAATGAAATGATTCTTTACTGTGCTGACTAATGTGTACAGGCTACTTGATGAACATGTTAAATGTTAAAAAAAATTACTGACAACAATAATTAGTTATCAAGTTCTCATCATTTTAATTCTTCTTCTTTTCTTACACTGTGTCAATCTTTTTTAAGGCCACTAAGAATGCCGGCTATTTTGGTGGCTTATCCTTGCGCTGATCAGCTAA
>JAQFYG010005036.1:0-10335 GCA_034694325.1 Entomobrya corticalis
TAAAATTGCAAACTGATATTGTAGCAAATTTTATATCTATATGCAAAATTATTTACAGCAATACCAGCAGCAAGCAAGCAAAAGCGAACACTCTGCTTGAGCTTTGTAAACAAAAGCAAAATGAAAATCTCTCATCTTTGTTCCTCACTGTTTTCCTGTTTCTTTGCTAATGGGTCTACCTCTCATGCTTCAAATAACTACCTACCATTCAAATTCATTTAGAATGTTGATATCTACGTAACTCATTTAGTTTTTATTGTTAACTAACATCATCAAGTTTTCATGAGAAAATCTACATTACATTTTAAGATTTTAAACAAAAGACTGCTGCTGCCATTACTGGTTTATGCTTATGCCTGAGCCCTTTCTTTTCATGCCCATTTGATTTCCTACCTCACCTCAGTTGCATGTTGCATAGTTGTATATATTGATACCTTTTTTATATTAAAAATTGATATAATAGATTATAAAATTAAGGCATATGGAGCAGCAGCGTCTGCCACCATGTACTTTGGCTGTGCTTTACGAAGAAAGAATACATTGTAGAAAATTTAACTACAACAAAGTACTGATGTTGGCGTTATAAAATAAAAACTACTCTTAAAACGCTGAATTTTTCATGCTGGTTATGTTATGGTGGAATTTTATACGAAGCTATAATCATCATCAGATGTCCTCTTAGTCCTCTTCATACTTTTCAGGTTGTAAATAAACAAAGTACAGCTGATGTTACATACAGTAAAGGGGTATCCATCTATTGCGAATATAGAAAACGTTCAAAATTTGATAAAAAGTAAAATAAATTGTATGAATATTTTTAGTTTTCTTAGAAATGAGCTACAATTATTTCGAGATGTAAGGGCACCTTTCAAAAATTTTAGGGTACGTGCACCCCTTCTTGGAATTACTACTATATGCAGTAGTATGCACTAGCCCTTTTGGAATGTGGAAGTAACTGCGTAGTAGTTTTGGTCGTACGATGTGTAGACTGTGTGTGTCTGTAGAGATGATATATTGAATGGTTGAAGATATGAAATATCTAACTGATATATAACGATTAGTCAAAACAAAAATCTCGTTCATTATCACATTATTATTTAAAATTTATTAAAATATCATGTAAATAAACCATTATTTGATAGTTAATATTCCTGTTTTTCAAAATATTCTTGAAAGTATTTAAGATCATTAAAATAAAAAATATAAGTAACATAAAACTTAGCATATTTACAACTATAGTTAATGACTGAAAAAGCATATATATATTTAACCAAAAATGCCGTATATAACAGAATCAAACATTGTTGAAGAATAATACCTTTTACTTATGATAACCCAATAGCGAATCAAAAATTCTTAATTTTTAATAATTCCCCTAGTTTTGCTGACTCTATAAATTGAAAATTACCAGCGTATTATGGAGAATCGGCAAATTATACTATCCTCAATCCTCATTTTTCTGAGCCTAAAGATAACTTCTTTCAATTCTACTAAAAATGTAATCAAAACTATGTGTAATCATCGAAATTAGCATTTTGCAAATTAGGTTTTTGAATTGGGCAATTGGACTATGGGACAATGGGCATTATCACAATACAATCAACAATAGAGGCATATAAATTGCGTGCAATGAGCTTGGCTGGTAGACATCATATGCATAGTGTTTTGATATAAAAAAGCTGTTGTTGTTTTGTTGTTGGGCACTTTTGGGAAGAGAAACGATGAACGAAAGGAGGAGAAGATTCGTTTTTTGTTAGGCAATGGCAATGCGCTGCTATGTATATCAGTTAGATAGATTTATATTATAGCGAAGTATTCAGCAGCGTATAATTGCAAGGTGACATCAAGGAGAAATAACGTCGAAGAGTGGTGTGTTCAATAATTACGTGGACTGATCGAATCATAATAATGTGTTAAAATACCTGGTTTTGTAGGCGTTTAGCCCGTTTGCTTGAGTGTTAAATTAAATAAGGAGACAGTTAATTTTGGGGTGGTGTAACTATCGTGTTGTTTGAACTCTGTTAACCTCAACGTATTATGTGCATAGCCTGGCTTATTGTAGAACGGAATGAGGTTTCTAGGCTGGAGGAAGGCTCTCATCTCAGTTGCAATGTAAAACTGTTGGAGTAAAGACCTGACCTCACCTTGCTTCAAAAAGACGACCCCACTCTCGTCTTAAAACCTTTTAACCCTTGTTTATTTTTAATTTTTTGTTTGTTTATGAATGAAAAATTCAGTGGAGAAATCGGTGTGGAGGATCAGCTCCCGTCGCGGGACATCAACACCACCAAAATCTCATCTGACGTACACTTCTTGTGTTTTAACATCATCAGCAACAGTGTCGTCAGCGAAAGTAGCGGTCAGTCAAGGACAACTGGCCCCCACCACATTGACATCATCACCCCTCCACTATTTAATTGTTGTCAATCGAAAATCCAGCAGAGTACAAACAAGGAAAGCGAGGAGTCAAGGAGGTGCGGTGGTGGTGAGCCCTTGCCAGGGCCACGGTCCCCTCCCCCTCGTCATCGTCGAAGACTGCAACCGCTTGTCATCAACACCAAACATTGACAGTGGTAGTGACAACCATCGTGTTCACGTCAAAAGAGCCAAGTTATTCACTGGAGGAAAATTATCAAGTGATAATCACATCTTTGTTGTCAACAGTCAAGTTGGAATCACTTGCGCTGTGAACAACATTCACCATACAAATGCCAACCTGATGTCTCCACTTTAGCAATATCGTCATTTTGTGGCAGTAACGCCATACATCGCCAAAACTGCTTATTTTTCGGCATCCCCTCTTCTTCTTCTACAAACATTTTCATCATCATTAGCTTTTTGGTCCTGTAACTCTACATTTTCCGCGGATGAATGATTTTTCAAGAAGCTGGTCGACCCGTCAGTCGGAGTAACAAACAAAAGTCAAGATAATTTATTTTTGGAAATTTTTAACTAACAAAACATCAAAAAGGCCCCTGTCGTCGTCATTTTTACGACACGGCCTTAACTCTTCATTATTCTAATGTGCGAACCATAATTTACTGCGAACGTAGTTGTCAAACAACAGATCTCCATCATTATCCCCAACGGTCTCATTCTTCATACAAAACACGGTGGATAAGGATAATTTAGCTAGCACTTTGGATAATCACTAGCGAGCAACTGGAAGGAAGTGTTCCAAGCAAAGGAAATACAAGGCATACACACACCAAGCAAATTAACCGAAGCCTAAGAGATAGAAGTTATCAAACAAAGCGCATATTATTTTCAAATAAATCACTTATAAAACATTTAAAATGGAAGGTCAACGTACACGGTCAGCGCAGGATTCATATTTTCAGCGCTCAACGGAATCTCAGACATCCATAATGGATGTCAACAACAGCAATGCAGAAAACATGAGGAATTTTGATTTCAACAGGTAAACGCTTAATTAAAATATCACATTCGTATTGATTTGGTTATAAATAATTAGGTTATAATATAATTAATAGCTAAAGATAATAATGTACTGTACTTGGCTTGCTCTATGTTTTCAGAATGCGAACACTTTCGGAAACTAGTGAGGAGGGTCGGAAAAGCAGGTTTCCTATAAAAAATGAACGCGATAATTTCTTACGCAAGGTGAGGTCGGTGCTGAACAAAGTTAGTTCATTGAACTATTACGCATTGCAAAAACGTTGGTTGAGCGTTTTACCCAGCGAGGATGGTTCTGAAAGCAACAACATGAGCATGATTACGGAGATACTTCAATTGGTTGTTAACAAGGCGCTGGATGATACCATTTACATGCACATATATGCCCGGTTGATGGGATACGTTGTTACCAGGAAGCCGGAAAATGCTTGCTACGAAATCCGCCTTTTGATTAATAGTCAACTACATCATGAGCTCCAGAAATTAGCCACGGATAAAGAGCTTGCTTTGTTTGATCGCTCAGTAGAACGCGCGGATGCTACTCGTCGACGAAAAGTTCAACTTCATCGCTTTGTTGCGGAGCTATACTGCGAGAAGGCCTGCACTTCGAAGTTCTTGATACAACGGGTCAAGGATCTCTTGATTATGAACAATCCAGGTGAGCTAAAATAACGACTAGTTACTAGACTCATTTTGTCACTTATGTTTCATAATAAATTGCGAGCTTGACATTAACTATTTACTTGTTATAAATTTCAGCAAATGTGGATGAAAACATTGAATGTCTTTGCGTGCTTCTAACATTTGCTGGACAAAAGCTTGAAGAGAGCAAAAAGAAATGGTTGGATGAGATTTTCCAAATGCTATCTCAAAAACAAACAGAGAGTCCGCAAGCCTTGTCGAAGCGTATTCAGTTTATGATTCTTGATTTGATGGAAATGCGATTGAATCGCTGGTCTCCACATAATAAGTGGTGGTCTCCTACTGTCAAAATCACCAACGAAGAAGAACGACCAAACCACGCTGGGCCTGGAAATGAAAGGAACAAGGGAGGAAATTCAGCTTCCGCTAACAACGGCAGCTCTGTGATGGCGGCCACCAGTGGTCATTCTAACATCAATGAGCCACCTCGGAAAGTGACAAAGAAGGGAAATAAGCATCGTTCATCTTCTTCACGATCCAGTTCTCGAGCATCCCGGGAGCGCGTTCTCAAGGATCGGAACGGCGGGACGGTCATGTCAGTTTTGGAGATGCGTGCGCTTCGGCGTAATCTGGTTGGATTACTAAATAAAGTGAGCCCTGAAAATTTAATTAGAATTGCGGGCCAGGTAGAAGCATACCTACCAAAGAGCTGTGATGATCCTAGCATGGAAGTCGCAGTTGATATCATTGTTGATAAGGTGCTTAGCGATGGTATGTACGTACGGATTCATGCCAACTTGATCGCTCGTGTGGTGCAAAACGCCAAAATTCCTTCGTTTGGGGAAAAAATTGTGGCCAAAGTTTTGGATTTTGTTGTTGCGAACCCGACTTCCGTTGATGGCTTTAGATTTCTCGCGGAGCTTTACCAGGTATTTTATATCCCCAGAACATTACATTGTAGTTATAAGCATCTTCCCAGCAATCTTCTGTAATTTTTTTATTCTTCTTTACCAGTGTGACCTCATTGGGGTAGACTGTATTATGACAGCTTTACAAAGGATTCTTTCCAGTCCTTCAGAGAATTTGATCCCGGCTGTGGAACCTATCGCTATATTTTTGTTTACTGTCGGCTCCAAGCTGGATGGAGATGTTCCAGATCGCAATTGGATGACCAAGATTTTAGATCATTTGAGAATGACGGCAGAGATGCTTCCTCTACTTCAAAATCAGAACAGATCTCTTTGTCTGGTCATGAATGTCATTGAGCTGCGTAATTCCAACTGGGAACATCAGCAACCACCACAATGGTTTCCGTGTACGGCTTCTATGTTCTCTAATAGGTTTGAGACGGAAGGGTTCATCCGTTTGTTTGGGGAGGACAAACAGGTTAGTTAGCGCTCCCACTAAAAGTATGAAAGTTTTAACTTATAAATAATTGTGTTACCTTATTGAAAACGTCTTTAATCTTCCAGGAATTTTTGCGCTTCGTCAAGCTTCGTTGCACTACCTGGAAAAGCATCGATCGTTTCTTCAAGGATGCTTTGGAGTATGCTGTTTGTTGCGGAGATTGGGAAAAGGATCCAGGATTTTTGCGCATGACTGGTGCTTGCATAAACTTTCTTGTCAGTGAAGGTTTCATCAGTCACGGACGTTTGAACAACTTTTTGGGAACTTTTGTGGAGCGTGTGATGTGGATGCGCCGTAAAAATTTCAAAAGCTGGGAAAATTTTGGCCGAATCCTCGGTAATAATCTCTCATTTCTTGGTCAATTCATATAATAATGTAAATTAGTAATTAATAACTTCTTTTCATTTGTTTTTGTTACAGAGGAAGTTTATTAATAAATTGAGAAGAAAGGGACGAACATCGGGAGGATTTTAAATAACAACCTGGCATGACCAGACATTTAAGTATTATTTCTATCATGTTGGTTTAAATGGGGAAGATATAGAATGTAGGTTTAAATTGATAGGTAAACATCTTTTAATGGTGGAAAAATGAAATAGGGTTAGTGATGGAGAATTGTTGAATGCAACCAAATATTTTATAAAGGAGAGTTTTGAGTGAATAAGAGGAGCAAAATGATTTTTTACAAAAAATACAAAAAAAAAATCAGTTTTTGTATGTATGATCTATAACTTTTGAATCACACACATTATTGCTTTCTTTTTACAAACCTAATAGAAAAGCAAAATTTACAACAAAAAATTAATTACCATTTTACTCCACTAAAAGCGTTCAAATGTATTTTTCGCGTGAATGGCCTTCTTTCTATAAGGATGTTTGCGTTAGTAGTTGTTTGCATGTATATTTCGTACTATTTGCATTTTAGGAGTTTTAAATCATTATTTGCAATATTTTTACAGTAATCAATCTTTCGTCAAACCAAAGCCAAAAAAAATCAACTTAAAATGTTTTGTTTATTGTCACTAATTGTTTTATTGCTAGTAATACTAGTTTCTGTTTTCATTTTCTATTAAGTGATTGTAAACGTTTTGCTTTACTGCAACTTTTGTTATTATTACTATATGATTCTCTCGTGTGATGATATGATATGCTGATGGACTGACTGATAATCGGAATTTTAATACTAATACTAAAAATAAAAATGTAGGCGCGATATAAGCCATTATAATGTTTACTACTAGATAAATACTTTGTCATATAAAATCAAAAAAATAATAATCAAGGTAAAAATACAGTTTTCTATAAGTCAACGTTAGATGTATATTAGGTATTGAGGGCCTAAGAGCGAAGCAAGTATTGAGTGAGTGGGGGTGGATTGTTTCATCAGTAATAATTGTTATTGTGATCAGTAAATCATCAATGAAATGAAGAGAGTACACTTAAGTTATTATAAAAAATTCTTATTAAATTAGTGTTTGGAATATTGAATAGGGAAGAAAGAATGGAAACTACTACTCTACTAATGCCTGATATGATGCTGAATGACAAAAATGATTACGATTGTCAAAATACCATCCATTAATTCTTGAACTACTTATGCAAGGTCAGCAATGATCAATAGTTTTAAATTCTAGTTTAAATTGTTAAAGAAGGACAAGATAGGTCGGAGAAACGATAACAAGCAGAGTTGATAGATTGATAGATCTCTTCATCAATACATGGTAGGAACTACACACATGATCTAGTTTTAAGGGATTCGCTCCAAATCAATGAAAGTTGAGTGATGTGACGAGCCAAAAACTCAGTGAGAGGTAAATAGGTCGCAAGTAGACACCAAAAGATTTTATCAATGATTTATACCTTCTTACTCTTGATTTTTGTATAGTTATAAGCAAACTATTCATTAAACTGTAGAAGGTGAAGATGACATGACATACATAATCGTGCTCGCTCATTACTTACGCATTATTACGCACGTAATATCAAGCGTCGAGAATTTGCCATTAGGAATTAAGTACCCAATAACAAAAAGTCAGTTAAGATTATACAAACCAATACAAAATACAAAGTAAGAAAGCAATCTTGAATCAATCTTATAATCTATACGTAACGTCTATCAGTGCAGAATGTTGAGGATGAAATTGGTATAAAATGCTAGCAATGAATGCAGAGTAAAGAAGGAAACTATTTACAATTTCATTCAAGGCACATACTATTTTCAGTATTTTCCGTGTCCCGGAAATTGTCAATAGTTTTTGATTGAATGATCGGTTTTGGCCTTTGATGTATTGCTAATTCTAGTTCACTCACTCATCGACATATTAAGACAGTAACATATAAACCTTTTTCAAAGTCTCGGTAAAAATTACATGACAAATTTTTTATCGACAGAAATTAATTAATAATTCTTTGTATTACATTCGGCTAATTGATGATTTAGTTATTACTGGTAAGAACATTATGACGAAGCGTACCGTTGTGCACATTACATGCTTCTCAAATTAATACCGCCACTTTAGTGTGATCATAATTAATTGACAATTAATTAATCATACCTTCAAATGTTATTGTTATATTAAGTTGTATGCTCCATACATTGTTGCCTTTTTAGGATAATTATTCGCATTTTAAAAACTGTACTGTAAGCTAACACAAAGTGATTTGATTACGATAAGAACCACAGACTTAAAAGCATAAAATTTCCATTCACTTGGCTGCAATAGTAGTATATTTATTATATACTTGCGTGCATATATTGTTGATCTTTAATGTTTTAATAATAATTAGCTACCTAATTATATAAGAAGTACGTATATTTTGCCAACTTCGCCATATAAAATAACAGAACATGCATTTATTTGTAAAGTACCAACGAAGGAACTCCTTTTAATTTTTTTATCGGGAACCTTGCGGTATGAACAGTTCTCATTGTTCAATTTAATTCTTTAAAACATGTCAGTTAACACTTAATGCATACCTAATACTAGAATATTGTTATATTTTTACCGTTCACGAACATCATATGCTGTTACAAAATTTAATTTGTCCGCATGCAATATTGACGTCTTGTGTTGATAAAAATACAACATGTTCATTAATCTTGTGCGTATGCCCTTTTTCTGCTGATGCATGCAGTAGAAATAAAAATTAAAACTACAATAATAGCTATATAACTAAACTGCTAATAACCATTTGACAAAAAACCATGAATAACTGCTGCCTCTATAGTACATGATATTGAATGTTCTTATATCCTATTAAAACTGCCAGGTTTTGTAGCTATTAATTTTGTAAACGTAACATACTATCGTCTCTGGTATTTTATATTTGATACAAAAGAAACGTTTATGAGAAAAGTTGAAATTGTTGGCATTCATTTTTTGTATTGATTATTGAAATTAATTGTTAGAAAGATAGACAGTACAGAATTAATATTTTCTCACGAATGTATAAAAGAAATGGCTAGCTGAGCGTGTCTTTGGAGTACGAACGAATTGTATGTATGATGATAATATAAAGGAACCAAAAATTAGAGCGGATAATATTCTAAAAATTAATTATAATATAACCTGTTTGTAATACTTAATTAAATTGAATTGATACCAAACAAACTTTTCAGGAAAGGTAAATGACAGTCATCATTTAAGAGTTATTAATAACATCCGTATTTGTATATGACCTTAAAAATACTTCCCAGTTGAAAAATAATTAGGTAACTGTATCGGTAGTATTCGATAGACGCCATTATGATTGGTTTAATTTAGAGAGTAGATGAAAATTAAACAATAACAGTAGTTTTAAAAATAAATTCTTGGTTTAGCAGCATAAAGATGGGAAAGATAAGGAAGCCTTTTTACGATAAAGCCTAATTGAATTCATTATTTTTCGCTAGAAACGAGTAGAGAAAAGAAAACTGCAAAACGTTAAAATGATCAACAACTGGTTTGTAATGTTGTTGATGTAAAGCATGGAAGTTGAGTTTTTAATGTAATGTATATAAATTATAGTTGAACTGTAGCTGCAATTATCAATCAAGTCATTTAAATTAAAATCCCTACATTGGACATGCGATTGACGCTCGTCACTACCGAAAAACAACAATGATGCCCTGATGATATCTAAAATTTCATCGTTCCGGTCTCTATACAAATCGACTAAAAAGTATAAAATACTAAAAATAATAGTGTAATATAATTTAAGGCGGCTCTGTTCCAATAACAGACAACTAAAAAGATTGAGAAAAACGGTGCGAAAAAAACCAGAAAAATATTATTATATAACGATACCTACCTACCTACATATAATTTTACCGATAATATGTAATTCTATTTATACGTATTCTTAAAACTAAAAAACATGCCGCATTTTGTTAATTAGAATGTATGATTACCTCCATAAAATGGTATTTCAAATGGTGAAACGAGTGTAAGGTTTTTCTTTGAAAATTAATGAGAATGATAATGATACGGATTCATTACCAAAAAAAAACGCTACAATACATTAAATATTACATGCAAGATGTTAGAGTAAATTGTTGTTCATAAGTTGATACCCTCTCTCACTTTTTCTCTTAAGAAAGCAACATCCACGTATATTAAAAACGTTATGAAGGTGAGAATTAATTGTGTAAACTCTCCCATTTTCAATACAAGCGTTTGAAAAAAAATCATAAAAAGGGAAAATAAAATGTAATGAAAAAAGTTAAAACAACAAAAGTTATTGCGTATGCATTTATTATCTTATGTGCATAATCACATATTGCATCGGAAATTAACCTTATGTCATGAGTCATGCATAATTCACAATAATTTACAATTTCATATTTTTCATGAACTTATATGCACACCACCTGCATAAAATTTAATTACC
>JAQFYG010005037.1:0-10333 GCA_034694325.1 Entomobrya corticalis
AGTGAAGCATTCTGTTTGGCATACAATGTAGTTGTTTTTATGTGAATATTTGCAAACATATTTTTTCCAATTATACATTCATAATAATAATATATTCATATTTCGACTTTTAAATTCAAAAGGCAATTCAAATGTGACACTTAAATTGTGTACACCACTCCAAAATTACATGCTCTGTCGTATCTTTGGGTATCATTTTAATAAATAGTGACATACACGGGAATGGAACTCAGGACTGCATGAAACATCATTCCGCGCATACGTATCCAATGCTCAAAGCTCTGTTTGTAAATTTTTTATTATAATCATCAAGGCTGATGAGAGTTTTTTACAAGTTTTGGATTTCTTTTCAAGTAATCCGCGTAGCTTTTAACGTCATGCCATGCAGGAACTCAACTGTGTAACAGGAAACTGCGACAATCATAAACGGGAAAACCAAAATAAAAAGAGATTAGATACATGGGCTAAATAACTTTTTAGTTAACGTAGGTTTTGAGCAGAAAAGCATCCATTGTAGACGTTTAAAATGGTGACAAAACATGTATTTATTATGTCTTTCACTTTTAATTGCAAGGAGGACAAAGTCCTATAAAAAGAGTGTTTCTTTATTACATGCTTATATAGAATGCAATAAAATTTCAAGCATATGACGGAAATGTAATAATTTTGATACGTTTTCTAAATCTGTATTATAATATTAAAATATATATGTATAATGTGTAAAATGTCTATATGCACACAGGGACTTGTGGTGTGATCCATAACAAGTATGTGGCTCGTTTGTCGGCGGAGAAAGCAAAATAAAAGTCTTTCAAGTTTGCCTAAAAAACTGGAAAAAAAGAAATGACTAGACTTTGTTAAAAACAGTTGTAAATAAAAGTATGCATAAGTAGGAAAATACTGTAAATTCTTTTTCATACTTTACACATGCCGAAGAAAAAGTTTTTTCCTTCTCAAGGATCGTTTTCGAATGCCTTGTTTTCCATACACTCATCTTACAACAAGACACCGACAGACAGGAGAAGCAACATCATCATCATCGCCAAATTGTAATTTGATGATATACAACTTCAGTTTCAGTTGCCGGTTTCATACCATCTTACTCTTTTATAAAGAAACTTAAAAGAAACAAGGCTGGTGGTACTGCCGCTACTGCTGCTGCTGTGAGATTTTGATACAAACAAAGTGCGAACGAATTTTTTTCGGGACGATTTCGCAAAAAAAAACTTTTAAAATGTAATACACTATAATAACAGTAAAAAAGAGGATGCAGTAAAGTAAATTGGATTAGGAATATCACAAAAAATGCTGCATCAAGGCCGTCAAAAAGTATTAGTCTGAAAATAGTTGAGAAACATTACTTTTTGGGGGGAAACGGAGTCAGTCAGCGCGATATAAACATTATATACACAGTTTGGCAAAGTGGAAAGGAATGTTTATTTTTCTGGGGCACTATGATACTCGTCCATGCCTTCAAGATATTATGATTCCTTATGAAATGCAAAACTTATACACATGATATACATTACACTGCTATTACTATTACTACACCGCGACTCACGACGAACAACAACTTAACTTCATTGTCACCATCATCATCTGATAATCTTCTGCGGTGTATATTGTCACGTCGTGTTATCATCCGGAATTCCTTTTCCCATTTCAACGACACGACGGACGACAATCCATGTCCCTTGTTATTTACTCAGTCAGCAGAGCGCCAGGAGGAGTAGCGCCAACACCAAGAACACGCTAGTTTTGGGGATACGTTTCAATGTTCCTTCTCTACTGATTCTACTGCTGGTGCTGTTACTTCCTCATCTGTCTACTTTCTCGGAAAACCGTCAAGGATGGAACTGCTGATGATGAAAGCTGTTGTGGACGGACATATCGTTCTTTAAGTGTTTTCTCCTCTTTCTCCTTTTACTACCTCAATTCAAATATATAGATATATCTTATTATAAAAACTGATGTTTATAGCGTTTCATTTCCATTCCATGAAGAAGTAGCCAGTCAGTCAGTCATTCACTCAGTGAGTCAGTAGTAGTAGTAGTTACGAGAAAGCAGAGGAGCATTTTCTTCCTTGAGTGGGTTTTGTTGTAACAGATTGCTCAATATACAAATGAAACGGTGTTACTGCTACTGTTATATGCTGACTCGATGTATACATTAAATAGATATAGGTAGACCGGTTATATATAAAAATTGTAAGATTTTTTTTTCTTCTGAAAGGGATTATAGATGGAGATAGTAGATTGTAGATAGATTGTCTTTTTTTGTGCAGTGTTTATTATTATTACAATTTTTTCTGACAATACCATGCACAACGAGCAGAGGAAATGTATACATGTATGCGTGCCGTGTGTACACTCACTTGGAAGATTCCAATAGAATAAAACATGCCGTTGGAGTTGTAGTGTGCTAAAAAAAAGCTACAAACATATTCTACTATCAACCGCTACCGAATCCTCCGTTTCTGCACACAAAAAACTCAATTTTGATACTGACTGTCTCTTACATTATTCGAACGTATAAACTAAAAGAGAGAAAAATGTCACACGAGAGAATATTTCGATGTCAGAGTGCTACATTCCATATTGATGGGGCGACATACCAAATCGGTAATTTTTTTCAATCTTGTCGTGTAGCCATTTTTTGTTCCTCTCCAACTACAACTACCACCACCACCACTTGTATGCGTGTGCTTTTTTCCCTTTACCTCGGCAAATATATTATTATTATTATGTCTACGTCTATCTTTGTATATTTATCTCAAATCTGTGCACTGTGATGTAAAAACAATAATTTTGATCATCATGTGAAAGAAAACTAACTTTTGACGCTGATGAGAAAGCATGACATGAGTAACATGTCTCGATATGATCTTATTACGATTTTCCGACGTTCTCTTTTTCCGAATATCTATTTTTAACTATATATTATCTAATATATATAAAACTTGGAGTTTATCATGTTTTCACTTGCTTTTCATTCAATCGCCAATCATTTGTCATCATTTAGCTGCCATCCTCTGCCTTCTCAATTCCCAGAGAGAAATCTCAACAAGATAGATAGGAGGACTGAAGTAAAATCAATTTATCATCACACTCACAAACATATAGGCAACCAGCTCAGATTTTACCAACTTTCAGTCTTTTGCTCGGAGGAAACGTGTCCATTCTTCAATCTGAAGACGGTATAAAACTAGCAAGAAAGAAAGCATAAAAGGGAGTTCCCCATAAAAAGGCTAGCTGTAGGAAGAGGAAAGAAAAACCAGTTATTGTCATGAGTCGGGAGAATGGTCTCGACGAGATAGTGAACAGCTTACATGGTACATACACAGCAGTTTGGGTGTTTATAAGGAAGAATAAATGGATTACTACTTTGTTTTCGATTTGATAAAAGCCTTAACTTTACTTTGATACAAAGCACAGAAATTGTCTGCAAAGTCACATCGTCATTATTGCACTTGTTAGCACAGATTTTCTCTGATAAACAGATAAAAAAATTAAGCAAAAATCGTTCCACCATCTTTGTTATCAGTATTACGTTAGAGAGGTACCGACGTCTATACATGTAGAGATAAAAACATAAAGTATAATGTGGCGAAGAATCGAACAAATTCCAATCAATGGTTGAGTTTACCTGATTAAAGATGAATGAGTTCTTTCAAGATATCATGTACGATATAATCGTTAACTTGCTTCTAATATAACTGGCATATTATATTTGACTGAAGGCGTTCTTGTAAAAAGTTCAAGACAATAAGCATATATATATATGAAACCATAAAACTTTTTGATTGAAATTGAAGAACGGAGAACAAACAATAATGGTTTTACAACAAATATAAAGAGAAAGAATTTAACGAAACGAAATTTTATGTGATCCTTGGACCCAAATGCGTAGTATTTGTTCATATATGAAACATACCTTGTTTTATTACAATAACTCCTTTGTATTAAGTTTCATTTTGGTGGTCCAAATACTATATTTTGACTCGGCACTGACCAAACTATTTCTATTTCTTTACGTGAAACAATTTGAAATTATCATTGTTTTCAAGTTGTTTCTATCCCTTTTGTTTTTCTATGTTTGATGTTGTACATAAGTAGTTGTTTGACTGTTACAGAATTCTAGTTCATTCTAGTTCTTGGAAGCATCTCGTATACGATGCATGTTTTGCTATGTAAGCATTGTGGAATGCACAAAATTCGTGTACAGATTCAAAAAAGCACATTGAATCTACAGTAGACTTGTAAGTATTTATAGAAGTTACGTTTGTTTTTAACTGAGAAAAGTAACTGTTATGTGAGCATTTTTTTCTCTTAAAAACTTTCAATGTACGGTCATGGTAAGACAAACAATAATCAAGGAAAAGTTGAATAAAAGTAATCAAGATAGAGAGACAGGAAGGCTTATGAATGCAAACTTTATAGCCATGTACCTAATCTCTTTCTCACCGTCAACAAATGTTTCTATACACAGTAATCTTTCTGATCTTTTCTTTCAGTTGCTAACGATGAGCCGACTAATGGGGTAAAAATACTTCGACGGAAGGACCCTCCCGTTGACCTTCAAACTGACCTCCCAACCCTTTGCAATGTCTCCGTCGTTCAGAGACTTAAACTCATTTTGGAGAAATTGGAGTCTGGCCAGTTGGACACTGTTCCACCGGAAGTGCTTCAGAAGAACATACAATACGCAATCCAGTTGATTCAAGATGGAGATCCAGTGAAAGACAGGTTCGAGCGGAAATTATACTGGCTTTTAATCCAAAAAATAACATGTCTACTATTACTTCTTTTTAAGCTCTGCACAATGCCGAGCTCTAAATTGCTGGTAAAAGGGGGCCACGCCTGTTTGTGATCTATTTTTGAGACAGCATGGAAATCTAATGCAAAGCTATTAACAAACGGCATCAAATGTGTTGTTTTGACAGAAAAGAACCTACCGTCAAATGAAAGTCATGATAACTCATGAACAAACTGTTTGGCATTAATGAGATGGGGCAAAGTGGATAATATATAGAATTGAATTAATGTGTCATCACCATCTTGTAGCTTTCTCTCTGATAACTTACTTTCGATTACTATATAGTCTATATAATAATCACATCTCAATCTGAATGAAATGTTCTATAAAATTATGTATTCTATGAACAGTTTCGCCAACAACGTGCATACAATACCTTATTTCATATAGGATACTACGAGGTTATACCTTGCTTCCAAAATTTGCTTACTTAACTCGCCATAAGTATTCCACTCTAGGTTTTTAGTTTCTTAAGATAAATATTTAACCTCCTCGAGGAAATTCAGACGAGTTTATCAATGTCACATCACCTATATCCCGTCATTCGATTCTACTTCTACTACGTCAATGTTTGTGTGTCTTCCACACATATATTATTGGAAATAATAATAATGATACGTTCCACTAGCATCAATACACTGTTCTGTTACATATTATATGATGTGAAGAGAAGAGGATGGATGGATGAATGTGAGGAGAATAGTGAAAGAAAGAGCATGTGAAGTAAACAAAAAAGAGGAAAAAGGTATAATGATCGATGGTGTTAACAAAAAAGACACACGAGGGAAACCAGCAGCAGCAAAAACAAAAAATATAGTAAAGTAGTAGTAAACCGCAACTGGCATTTTATACGTGTAGGTTCCGTTCTAAGACCGCCAACTGACTGATTTAGCAGAAGCCCGCGGCGCGTTCCTTCCTCCTCTTCCTTAAATAATAAGTGTAAGAACAACAAGAAACGACGAACACACACACGTACAATAACACATCGTCATCATCATCAAATGCCTTTTTATTACATAATGTATAAGGAAGGAAGACTACAAGAGAGAAAGAGAGTGAATGCACACACATGTATTTGTAACGTACTTTCTCCGCAGCATTACCATATGGCCTTTAATTGACAGTTCTCCTCCATTGTTCTTCTCCAGTCGTCCCTATTTATGCCAATACTAATACTACTACCTACTCTATTTTTTCTCTCTGGTGTGCACTAAAATTGTAGCGTTTAGAGTGTGCTGTTGGTCCATAATGCAATATATAAGTAAACATACTCGAAGAGGCAAAGAAATAATATGATGATAGCTCAAGCTCACACAAACACATACACACACAGCTCAAACTTGTACGAAATAAATATGAACTGGTCGACAAATAAAAATCGATCATTTCCCTACTTTTTCTCATCTAATATTGACTATTTTGGCGTTCTTTGACTTTCACTTACTTACTCCAACTCCAGAGCTTGAGCACATTTTCTTCTTCACTTACACAGACAAAAGGCATGTTGTTTTGAGTGTGAGTACTATGTGCTCGTTGTGTAGTAGGTATAATAAATTTTTCGTTTTTGCCGCATGGTCCATAATAATATTTTGATATATATGGGACGAGAAATTAAACGATATGACTATGACATAGTACTAGAAGACAAGCCGTAGTAATGAAAATTGTGATGAACATATCAAAAGATATTATTACATAAAAAAAGCTCAGTGCAATGTGCTCGTACAAGTGTGTATGTGCATGCATGCATGTGTTTGAAATTGTCATTTTTATAATAATAATACCTAAAATGCTCTTGGTATTTTGTAGGATGTAGTCATGTAGTGCTCATAGATATTGGTAAACACACCAGATGGAAAGTGTTCTATAAATTATATCTACACATTTTCTATATTTATATTCCTTTTTGTATAGTTTTCTGATGAATCTACAACATATGCGTCACAATATACAATTATTGTATGAAAAGTTTTTATTATTATTATTCGCCGCTCTTTCTCTTATTTGACGTAGACAAACCATAAATAGGACAGGAAAAGTGGGATAGGATAACCACAACAAGATAATATTATGAGTTTTTTATATGCTTTTGCCCGTAGTAGTAATAGCGTATAAGGTAGGTACTTACTCTTTGTGCCAAGCAAGCAGGAAAATAATAGAGAAAGAAGAAACGAAAAAAAAGACAATGATATTATCATGCTGTGTGTGTGTATGTGTGTATTAAGTATGCCTTTCTCTTTTATCTTTCTAAGCAAATGTTCAATCGGTGACAGTTAAACTGAACATTTTTATGATTGTATATGTCGTATACTAGAAAGTATAGTGTTATAGCATGTATTTATTATGTTTTATAGACTTTTTATTATTGTCAATTTTTTCTGTACTCGCTATTGTCGTCATCTTGGAATAATAATATCCTTGTTGATTTGCTAGTTTTTTTCGATCGAATTGCTAATCAGAAAAAAGGATGGCCTTACAATAATAATTGTTATTATTTATAGTGAATGCTTAGAGATCTGATAAAATTATACATTTATGGTATTCAATATTGTATAGGTGCCTATTATTACCGCGATGTCTGAAATTGTTTCCGTATTAATTCTTTTTAGTAACAAGCAGCTTTATTACTGTGTAGTTTTTTCTTCTATGAAGATAAATGATGACAAGTTATGAAGAAAGCAAGCTGAACATGTTGCAAGTAAAATATTCTATTTGAAACTGTTATTCAGTGAAACACAGCCGATTATATTTAAAGGGGAGTAAATATTGTTGACGGTATTTGTTTGATGTAAGGAAAAATGGTACTTTCACCAGGAACGGCTTGTATGAATGAATGGGAAACTGTCTTATTTATGAGAGCAAAACGATATTATTGACATTTCCACAATGTACATGTGAGCATTGATGTAAAACAGGAAATATCAGTAGGTACATACCTAGATCAATTCCGAACTTTTATAGTGAGTCGTAGTCATAAGCCTTAAACCTGTCTATATTGTAAACATGCCTAGGTAGAATGTGCTCCGAGTTCAAGAAAAAACTTAGGTTTCTATTCTTGTTCAGTTTTTTATTATGCATATGTTTTTATGTTGGAAACGAGGAAGAGAGGTACGCCAATTTTCCCTCCTGTGTAACAACAACTGCAACTGGAGAAAATCACCTCATTCATTATTCAATGGCATAAACGGTTTCATGTGACCGTTACTCTAACTGGGAACAATAACTGAATTGGAATCCTGGCTGAACATCACACATAGAAAACAGAGACTTCGACAGCTATAATCATATTTTTGTACTATATTTGAACTTCTGATGTGCGCGTTTTATTATTGTAGTCGAGAGAAAAAGTAACAGGCTTGTATTTCAAAACGAGAAAATAAAATCCTGCCGAAAGCTATGTTTTCCTATATACATATGAATGGTTCGTATGTAATTGCTAATAGTATTAAGTGGCCATTTAAGTGACTCAGTTTGTTGGGAGAATTCACAGGAGATGAGGTCGCTTGAGCAGTTTGCTAAGATTTATACCTACATAACTACAATGTAATTTTCTACAATTTTTTGAATGAGCTATAATAAATAGATGATATGATGTATGGTCATCGCCCTTGGTCATGGCCTCAAACAGGAATCGAAATATAACAACCATGACCATAGGGTGTATGCAAATCATTTATAAAATCACCGAGCAAAATTGGTTTATTATTAGTTAGTCAGTCAGCAAAAGGCCTATTCCACCGCCGCTTTTAGAAACTCGGCTGTAAATAACATACAAGTGCATATAGAAACGATCAAAACTTTCCTTGAAATTATTAGCCAGCTATATTTAGTTATATCAACGAATGTCTTGTTTACTTTTTGTCCTTTACTTCATATGATGTTATTTTATTATTCGTCATCAAAATCATCATGTACAATTACATGCTCATAAAATAATACCATTGGGAAAGATCATCTTCGTTATGATGATTTGTAAATACGAGCTATTTTTGGTAGTCAAACGATTACTGGATTAAACTACACATTTTGCAAAAAAAGCTTCATAATTATGCTCAACTTTGCCAAAAATGGAGCTGAAATCGACTGGAAACCTTCGTAATTCAGTCTCACATGTCACACAATATATAGTTGCAAAAAAGGATGCGTGCCGGTCGACAAGGCAAATCATCCGCAGTAGAAAATGTAGTTATGTATGTGTACTCGTATATATCTCAGTTGTAATTGGATACGGTAATTTGACTCCGTTGATAATCTCATTCAATTTTCCCCTATGGGATTACCGTAATAATATATCTACTTTCATGCACTTTATATAAATAAAAAAGTTTTGCTTTCAAGTAATAGATGCCTGCAATTATTATTGTTAAGAAGAGGAAGAAAAACAATATATTGTGATTATGTATCTCATTTGGTCGGATTGCCGTATAGTATTCAAGCCAGTATACTTTCACTATTTACTACTACTACTGTTGAAGTTGAAACAGTGAGTAAGAGTAACCTTGTCACAAGTCGTATATTATAACAACACTTTAGTTTTTTCCTTCTAATGTTTATACAAGGTATGTTACCAATAAAGTTACTTATTAGCTTCGCTCCTAGTTATGCCGTATAAATACTTTCAGGAGCATAATATAACGCAAGCGCGCACAGGACACACATGAAAAAATACGCAGACACATAATAATAATACAGCCGAAACTAACGCAAATATTTTTGAACTTTACTGCTGGTGGATGGAAACAAAGTACACAATTAATGTTTTCTATAATGTAGTTAATTAAGCTGAACCAAGTCAAAACAAGCTTTTTCCTTCCATAATAATATAGTATTTAAAGCCATATTATAGGAAATGTTGGTGTTTCTTCAAGTGCAGAAGACGTATTTAAGACTCATAAGCAAACACACTTCACATACATGCATACATCATCAAAAAGCCGAAAGCAGAAGAGAGAAAGTCTTTTCATGGTATTTCTTTTCTTTCATTAGGATAATGCCGGTTACATATGACATGTTTTTACTAAATAATGTACGCAGGTAGGTGGTAAAAATAGTATAGGTATGTGTGTAGTATGTTGCACAAGAGGAGTTAATTCAATGTATTAGGAAAAGTTGGAAAATCGATTTAGTCTGTGCATTATTTCGGAGACTAAAGGAAAAGAGTATTAAAAAGTATGTAAATGTTGTATAGATGAAGGTCCGCCTGTGAATTGTGAAAGTACATTTAAGCTTGTTAAGCAAAAATTCGAACTTAGACTACTGCAATAAAAAGTAAAATCTTTATCTGTAAAGATTATCTCGGCTAATATTTTACTTTTAGAATTATATACGCCTCAAAAGTCTAAACAATGTATTTTTTGCTTGTTAAATCATGTTTCATGTTCCGCTTCCACATTTACCTAGTTTATTAGTATACCAGTTATTATGAATACAGATGATTTGATATGAATTGGTCTTTACTAATAATACACTACTATATACTTACCTTAACTGCTAGTTAAAGAAATGTTACATAAAAGGT
>JAQFYG010005038.1:0-10333 GCA_034694325.1 Entomobrya corticalis
CACTAAACCGGTTTAATGGCTAAACCGTTTTAGACTAATCGCGTTTAAGCTTATGAATACCAATTTTAAACCCGATTTTATCTCGATTAGCGATTAGCCATTAAACCGATTTAGCTGATCGGGAATTATGAATTCCTCGCCTGAAGTTTAAAATTGTCATTTGACCTCAAAAAGGGTGCTAAACAATCTGGCATCGAATAAATTTAAAAATTGAACATGAAAAATTTCATGTACTGAAAGCTGCCGAATACACCCATGTATATATTATGTAGTATTTAGACATCTCCTTGCAAAACAATTGTATAGAAAATGAATTTTCTAGTTTAGCTATTTTACATTAAAATTACAAGATTTTGACGCCATTTTTCAGATCAAAGCATTGTTTACTTGTGCGCTACACATCTAAAACATTAATTAGCCAATTAATATTTGCCTCTTTATATCTAATTTGTATTTGAAATCAAACCATAAAGAATCTTAAAAGTCATGTATCTAGCAATAGTTTTACAAGGTTTATTCTGAGTCCGTCTGAATTCTTTATCTTTGTAAACTTTCTTTGCTCTAGTGAAAATGAAACAAACAATGAAAACTTTTTACACTTTTATTCTGTTGTATTTTTTTCGAACTTTGTCTTAAATTTGAAAATTTAGCAACTAACAAGGAAAAACTCTTTTCGCTACTTTTTTTCTTTTTCTGCTGATCATTATCCGATTTTGCTACCCACAAACCTTTTTTTTACCGCATCGCTCGACATGAACATCGTCCACATCGATGCAGAAAAATCTTGAAAAGCATTGTTTTCCTTTCTGACTTTCTCTCTAAAAAGTGAAGTTGATATGCGGAAGATTTTACATGCATGTGTTTCCCAGCATTTCTGTTCAATGGACCCCCACCCAGTTTCCATTTTCTCATCTAACCTGTGCCTGTTAATTGGAATTGATAGAATCATTATCGAGTTGACTTATACTCACAAAGAGAACAATTCCTCTTTAGTCAGCACAACTGTTTTTCCTGTCAACTTTTCATGTTCTCTGGTTACAGCACATACACAACACTTTCATCTTGATTACAAGCTATGTAAACAGAAAACAATTTTCCAGGGAATCTATTCCTCGTCGTCACCATATCACACTGGTGGCACACGCACTCCCACAACAAAAGAAGTGAAAGCTCTACTTTCACTTGTGCATTAATTCCACCACACGAAACAATTTAGCGGTCTGGAAATATTGCCATCTCATCAATTCTCCTTGGGCGAAAATGCCACCTGATTTTTATGTTATTTATTTGATTTATTACAATATTAAGCTTTTTTGCATGGATTGTCATGTGCACACCTTTTTCTGCTATGATTAAGTTAGAGCTTTTGTTTTAAATAAAAAGGCATCATGTAACATCAAAATCACGTCACATGCGTCCATAAGTCAGGTGTTTTTTGCGTCTAAAAGTTTCTCATGTAAATGATAAATTGTATTTTTAAAGTGAACTGAATAAAAGTTTTATTTTAAATAAAAATAGAAAATATGGAATCTTCATAACTTTCTCACGATTTTTCTACATTTTTACAACGGAAGTCGTCAGTTATTCCAGTGAACCCATCTCATACAATTTTTATAGCATTTCGTTAAAATTTTAATGAAAACATGAACAACAACCGAAGTCTACACTACACATGTACTATGGTACTATGGTCCTCCTACCAGTTTCGAATTCTCCAAAAGTGTAAGTGACGTTCCGACAAAAACAGACATAGAGAGCACTTCCCTGTCTACCAAGCACAGTACCAACTAATAAAGCCAAACTCCACTTTTACTCTCGTGAGATGGACGTAAGGTGTGTTCAACAGAGTACTAGAAGTATGTGGTTTCCACTTGATTGTTTTCAGCAGAACACTATCACTTGTTCTTCCAAGTATTCATTTAAAAAAGCTAAACTGGATTTAATCGGAGAAAAACCAATACAAAAAGAGACCACACTACACAAAACAATTGGCGGACAAAACGAGAAAAAAAACAATTGTTTTTGTTCAACAAACCAAGCTAAATTTTTAGTAGATTTCAACTGCAGATTTTCATAGTGTGCGGAAATAACAGCAATAAAAAAACAAGCATGTTTAAATAAGCGTATTGCGCAGTTAAAATAAAAGGACGCTTCGTTTATTATTTAGATGCGTCTGTTATAGAAAGGTACTTGAACAAGAAGGTAGAAAGTTGAAAAATGGCTGTTATTGTCTTTTGTATTTTGGCGCAGTGTATGTTCAATTAAAACCGTGACCTGATGAAAGTCAAATATTGTCGCAGTATCCGGATCTATTTAATGCTGTTTTCCACAGGGATTAATATTTTACCTCTTGGAAGACATTATTTTGGCAAGCATTAATTTTGCAGTCTGTTCCAGAAAGCCCCATTTTTCAATGCAAGCATGACGATAACTCTAACATCAAGCAAAACTTGAGATAAGACTTTCACTTTTTGAAAGATTATTTTGAAAGCGTTAGCGAAACAAAAACATTAGATGTTGCATAATATTTCCATTACAACTAATAACTATTTACACAAAACGTTAGCCTGTTTACACAAAAGTTTTGACAATAGAAGTGCATAACTTCTTGTGTTTTTCATGTTTAGCACTAATACTTAAACCTGCACATTATTCCCGAAAGTGGCAGTTATCAATGAAACAATGGAGCTCAAAACATTCTTGGAAAAAAGTTATTAAAAATGATATAATATTTAATGTTGTTATAAGAGGGCTCTTTGTAGTTATAAATCACTTTAAATAATATGCTTACCTCACTGAATTTTAATAGCCGTAAAAAAATATTACGACTAGCAATATCATGAATTCCGCCAATTTTTCACGCTTCATAATATTTTAAACTCAAAAATCGAATATTGATATATATACTATATACTCTATATCCTCTGTGCGTCGAGAAATATTTTCCATAAACCAATATTGAAGTATTTTAGAGATGTCAGCATGAAAAAAGGCTCCAGGCCGGATGTAAAATATGTTGCATCAGACGCCAAAAACGCTCTCAAATCTTTGGAATGTATTTTTTGCAACGCCACGTTTTTTCGTTAGCCAACACGTCTGAAAATATAGGTAACTTTTCCGGAGACTATATTATCATCTCGCTTCCGGGTTAATATTTATGTATTTTTGCTAAACGTTTCCATTTATTTGAAAACCAATGAATTTTTATATCATGCTATATACAAGCTAATTTTTATACTGACCTGTACCTCTTTACGGCTCTTTCTAAATGTTTTTTTGCTCTTTTATAACCGACTATTGTCGTGATATCGTGGTCAGTTTTATACTCATTCTTTCATAGAAAGTACTCCCATCTTGTAACATTGAAATATAACTCTTTCTTTGAGATATATTTTCTCTCAGAAGTAACCACCACATTTTTCAACTTCTTAGTCTTCTGGACTGAATATCACTCTCAAAATAAGAAACTCAAATTTTTCCAAGTATCTGCTTTCATTTGAAGAAAATTAAAGGCTGTTTAGGATTTTGCTGAAAATCTGCTTCTCAAATCAAAACTCAGAAATAGAAAATTCCGTTCGTCATTCACTTAAATATGTAGATATGAGCGCACGCTGAGTGAAAGTGAAACATGATAACCTCTCAGAAACATTACTTTTTCTTTCGATTCGTTAAAGTTAAATCAAATTGCTAAAATTGTCATCAGAACAGAAGGTGAAGTTCTTACGAGTTCATTTTTCCATTAAGTTTTGTTCTCAGTTTTCATTCCTAAGTCCTGAGTCCTGATGGCAATAATATGACATTTGATACCAATTAGCCATTCTTTTTTATCAGCATTTTTATCAAAAAATGCACTATTGCTTTTTATAATAAGTCGTTCACTAGAATACCATTCAGCATTTTATTTAGAGACGCTAACAATCGACAACATTTTTCATGGTTGTCTTCTCACTTTAGGAAGTCTCCTTTCCTCCATAGAAATATCTTCTTAACCTCGACTCAAACATTTCCGGTTTTCTCTTATAAAAATAAACCCTAAAGCATATTATAGTAGCTATTTGGTAATGTAAACCATGCTGAAATTCTAAGAATAGTTGTCAATGCCACAAAATAAAGGAAAGTAGCATAAGTTTAAAAAAAATTCTTCTGTCAGACGGAAAAAGACGAGCAAAAACTAGGTAAAAAATGCTTTTCTCTCCCGTTTGCTCCCTTTCCACAAAAAACACGTCGTTATACTACTATTTTCACCGGAGATCCAAGAGAGAAAGTCGTTTAAGCAGAAATGATATTTTCACCATTTTCAAGGGATCAGCAAAGCGGAAAATTATAGGCGCACGTCGTCGCTGTTGTACTCGTATGGATACACTTCCAAATTTCTGTTACAACTCTTGATTTTGATTCAGGTAGTCAAGGTTTAAGTAAAAACCTAGCAGAAAATGTTTACATCGTTGTTCTTATAATTGGCCAATTAAAACATTCCATCCAACATAATATAGTAAGTTGATTGCACTTTCAGTAGCAACTAACTAAAGCAATTTTTTGAGTTTTATCGAATTACGTAAATTTAAACGATAACAAGTTGATAACAATCATTCACAAAAACTTATACTTATCGTCGTTTTATTCAGAAAGCTCAAAAATATAAAAACAGACGTTGACGTATCATCTATCTCGTTTCATTTCTATTATTTTCCTTGGGAAATGTTCTACTTTAGTCGTTCCGCAGCTGTGTCACATTCATGGCGCTACTTATTATTGCAAACATACTGGAAAATATATCCGAATGTTTTCGTCTAAAATAGCTGCTAAGATTAATGATAGAATGGAATTTCAAAAACTACAATCATTTGTCAGCTTTCTCATCTAAACCAAATGCTATGGTTTTAACTCTCAGCAGCAGGCATACTCTATAGAGAATAGATAGATACAATATGTGATTCTCATTGCGGAATGGTTATCACCAAGGTAACCAATCGAATCGAATATTCATTTTGGCAACCACACTTATAAATATTTTTTTAATAAATCAAGAAACTGAAATGTTTTATATGAGAAAACACATAATTTTAGAATATTTATACGAGATTATCAATGATGAAAGCAAAAGTTTTGGTGACATGCCGATTTTATTTTACTAGACTTCTTGTTCTTACAAAACCAGAAATTGAGATATGCCATACTTTCTCAATTTTGCTACAAAACTAAAAGCCAGTTCAGTTCATAAATAAACAATATGCATTTTTGAATATATTTTAACTAAAAAACTTGGGTTTTCAGAGCAAAAAAAAATATTGGTATAAATTCATAAAAATTTTTGTATGTAGATCAGATGCTGATAAGCTCCACACGCTTTGGCGTGCAACATCCTTTGGGATTTGTGACCCAGTATTTTCGAAGATCTTGACTCTTATCTGGCGTCTCGTCTCTACTTTTGGTTATTGCAATGAATGCAAACCCCATTTTCTGGTATACGTTTTACCAAAAACATACGACAGACTTAAAGCTTTCTTCAACCACATTATTCAAATCATAAGGTGTAATTTATAAAATATAGCAAACCTTTAGAAAATTTACGAATAATTTTTTTAAAAATTTTACATGAAAAAATAAATTCAAATGCTTGAATGCTTCTTTAAGAAATGCTTTTCATTTCAGCATCTTTAGTAAAACCTTTGGGTTATTGCACGCCTTCAAGACTTCCATTTCAGAATATTACCTTGTTAATCCATATGTACTTTAACTACCTATTTTATGCTTTCTCCAATATTATTTCTTCTCATATTTTCTTTCTCCACCCTCAATTCTCCAAGTGAGAATCATATATTCCTCTTCTTCCTTTTATTATGTAAATAAAAAACCGCACATATTTTCATTCGCTTTCCATTCCATTCAATATACATCATTTTGTATTCAAAAACGATATTTTAGTTTTCATTGCAACAAAACTACAATCATTTACGTTACTACAAATTTATACACCACCACAGCTACCGCTGTGGTATATGCTAAAGCCCACATAAAAAGTATCTTGTGTGCGATGTTCCCTTCGCATGACGAGACACTAGACACCTTTTCCCATACTAATCGCGTGAACATCTCCAGGGAAAGCAGAGAAACAGTCAGAGCAATAATAACCGTAGCAATGTCCTCACACACGACCATGTGATTTATACGAATTTTAAAGCTCGAAAAAGGACATTTCGGAAAAATAGGCAAGTGCATCGAACATCTATTTTCTTGGAAAGCAAATACTACGTTCGAAAAGCAAAAATAACGAAATACTGTAGTCTTACGCGTCGGGAGAAAGTATTGGAAGAAAAGTGTTTCACAGACTATCAAAAAATAATAAAAACACGTTGTAATTCCTAAAATATTTCTCGTCAAAATCCTTAGAAAGCAATACAAATCCTCTCAAAATTTAACTTACAACCACACTTGCTCCATTATTGTCTCCTTTTCACCGGAAATACCTAATCATACAGCCAAGGAATACATGGCAGGAAATAAAAAGACGGATGGAGATGGACAAAGCAAGAGATTTTATTCAGCACACACACATTTATTACACTTATTTATTATTATTTATTTCGTTTCAAAAAATAATTAATCAAAATATTCATTCTGAATGACATATAAGCGCATATACTGTTCATGACAGTTGATGTGAAGCCAATTTTGCGTCACAGCAAGCGTGACAGCCGATAGAATTTTTGGTATCCAATTAAATAGTAAGTAGGCTGATGTCAACACAATCTTAAAGGTTTCCCTTTGAAGGAAGGATTTGTGATTTTATGTAACCTTATATCGGTCACTAAGATATATACAGTCTTTTCAAGTCATCCATTTTGTTTTGTTTTCTCCCACCTTTCTTTTTTTATAATAAAAAGTTAAAGTATGGCACCATTTTGCGTACCATCAAGTAGTCAAATCTACAAATTAGCTTCCGGCTTGAAGGCAGCTGGGTATGCCTGCTACATATTCATCATTATCATCATAAGCATTTTTAAACGGAATGTTTTCCCCATCCCACTTCCTATTTGGTACATAGTTTTAAGCCCAGATTCTATTGAATTTTCCTGTTTTTGTAGTTTGTTGGCATTTTAATCTTTTCGACCCACTCAAGCTTTGAACCAGTGACGGTTTTCTTGAGAAACTTGAAGGAGTCAGAGTCCACCTGCAAAATAAGACGTGTCAATTTCCTGCAACAGTGGTCTCGCCCACCTATATTTTGCTTATGTTAGGCTTGGACGACCTTAAGGCTTTGCAGAAACAAGTATTTACCTTGCAAAGCCAGATGTTCATAATAAAAATAATGAAAAATATCGTACATTTACATTTAAAAATTTATATTTAAAACTAAAATGGTAACTGAAAACTTTGATTGTGTAATCACATCTTACCAGCATCTTACCTTTTTATACTTTATTCAACCGGAAGCTGTATTTAAGCTTCTTAGGATTTCATCCTACATGGCAATTAGATTGTGCATAACACACACATTGAAACGTTACGCTACTATAAAATCTCAGTTTTCTTACGTATTCTTCTGCATCTGTCAGTAGACATTATACACAAATTAAGCATGCTTTTATGCTCAGATGTCCTTTTCTAAGAAAAAAAATTGCAAACTAATTATGTTTTCTCAGGAAAGCACATTAATGAAATGAGAAACAGGGACACTTAACGAACTGTGCTTCTATAAGTAAAAAGTATATACCTTAATAGATGAGAATATTATCTGTATGGATATTACGGGTGCTCATTATTAAAGTCTCTACCACGAAGTTAGTTATATACCACATTTATTAGTCGAATCATATTAACAGGTATTCAACAATTTGTTCTTCTTGTTAAAGCAAAATGTCGTTTTATTTTGTATTTATGGTTTATTTAAAGTTTATAGCATCCAATCACGTATGAATAGTAGTCTATCAATATTGATTATGTAAGTATATTGTTGGCTTTTGCTCATCGACTAGCTACGTTTGTACCCAAGTATAGGCTCCTAAACTCATGCTTTGGTCAGTTTTAACGATGAAAATAATAAACGGTTATTTGACAAGCATGGACAGATGTAAGGACTAATGTCATTTTAATCTTGGTTTTGTACATAACGACCTTTATATAATTAATATAATTTCCTGCAATTTGGCACCATTTGCTACAGCCGATCACAAGTTACAACATTACAAGTCAGTCTTAATTAGTTAATTCGCTTTGATAAGCCAAGACTCGTGTCTCCTATTAATATCCTATTTGTTGGATTTCACGTGGTGCAATATTGTATTTTGGTATCATATAAACCCAAGGGAAAAATTATGCCTTTTCCAGAAACAAATACCATTATCCTTGTCAGCATTATATGCCAAGCTTCCAAAGTGTAATTATATTTATTGGGTTCATATGTCGTTTGTTCTAATGCAACAAATCGGCATTTTTTTCGATTGTCACTTTCCAATTCCAATAATTACCATTGTTTGAGCAACTGTACATCAAGCACAATGACAGCCTGCCTTAAACATAATATATATTTAGGAAATATATGAACATCCTGGATCAGTTTTTCCGACGATAAATTTTAGTTTCTAGAGCTTTCAAAAACTCTTTTAAATTTTCTCCAACTACTAGTAAGAAATTTTGAAAAAAGATTCCATGCTGACCCAAAACGTTTAAAAAATATAATGTCAATAATGGAACATTCCTCTAAGAAAAAAGCAGCTGCAAATAACAAAATTCCAGCAACATATATGCAGAACACTACCAGAATATTTCCTTTCATATTAGCTGCTTTCGGGGGCAAAACCAGTACTTTACTTTGAATTTCTTTTACCGTTTTTGCATCTCCTAAAAAGCTATTCCACCAAAGAATTAATCCTGATTCGGTCAAGCTGGATAAACGTCTCAACAAATGTACTGTTACATGTCCTTGAAGACCAATTCCTACCAATATTTTGGTATATGCTTCTTTTCCAATGTCAAGAAATACATGTCCCGATTTTAAAAGTTGCTTGGCAAATTTAATGCAAACTATTTCTGGTATCAGCAATGTTGTTCTATTGCATTTCATTATGTCTCTTAACATAACCTTCTCTTCCTTTATTGATATTATTTGCACAACAAGCCTCTTAATAATTTCAAGTATACTTGGATCGGACATATAAAATTTACCGGCCTTTCGCAAATTGTCAATTTCTGAAATAGATTCTTTCACATATTGTAATACATTTTTGTGAAGATGAGACCTGTTTTCAAGATCATGCTTCTCCGGATTGTAGTTTTGGTTACTTTTTAGAACCATTTGCTGTACTTCGGAATAAATATATAATAAAAAGCTTCGTTTTCTGTTTGATATCTCTACAGAGTGTCGGGACTGCTTTATTCGTGTATTGTTATTTATGTCAAAGAAATCCATTATTTCTCCACGTTGTTCAAGATAAAAGTAAGATGTTCTTGAAAGAAGAGAAAAATTGTCCACTTTTAAATCATCTAACAATTTATATCTAATAGGTTGTCTATCGGTTATCATATTGTAGACGTTTTTGTTTTTATATGCATTACTAAATACTATAGCTCCCAGCAAAAATGCAGTAATTATCAGTCTAAATCTTGAAATGCGAACTTGAGCTAAGGAAAACGGCTCACCTTGCTCCAAAAAGACTCGAATAAGAGAGAGCAAGTTATTCGTGACACTCTGATTTTTAGAAATTTCCGGCATAATAAAATATATTGCAAGTACAAAAAATCCCATAACGTTTGCTATTCCAATCCAAATGTAGTAGTTATCAAATATTAGTATCAATTCTTCAAATGCAAAACTTTGAGTTCCTCGACGTCCACAACTCCAAAAACACAGACTTGCCAACGAGTTGTTAATAAAAAGAGGGTAGTGTATATGTGTTGCTGAATTTGAATAAGAACTTACAACCAAGTCAATTTTCCATTTAATTGGTAATTTTCTTTCAAATTCGTATGAGTGTTCAATAGCATCTTTTGGATAATTGACCCTTCGACCATTTTCACAAAGTGTATTCATCATCCCTACAAACGTGTAGTTGCGCATCACCGTCGTTAATAAATGAGCATACGCATGATTATAACGCTCTTCTTCGTCTTTAATTATTAGATTTGTTACAGCAAACGAAATATCGGTTTTTGAGTAAATATTTTCACAATCATATATTCTTCTCAGTATTCCTTCTTCGTTTTTTCCGTACCCAAAGTCTGTGATTTTGAAGTGAAGCCAATCATTGGGACCTGACGAAGAAAATTTAGCTATAGCTACAAAATCAAGTTTTGACCATTTTGATATTCCTATTGATACCAAAGCTAAATAATT
>JAQFYG010005039.1:0-10333 GCA_034694325.1 Entomobrya corticalis
AACTTCGTACTCCTTTAACTAATTATTGTCATTCGAATATATACAATCGTAATCATTAGTTAATGTTCATCACCAGGTTAATTTAACGATAACATATCAAGGAAATCCTCTTGTGTCTGTCGCCTGATTTCTCGTTGACGGCGTTCATCTGCTGGAACTTCATCGAGTGCTTCAACTTCAACCTCCACAATTCTTTGCCAAGCGTTTTCTTCATAAAACCTGAAAATTAAAATGATATTTAAAAATTAAAAGAAGAACAGTAAAACATATAAAAAACGTAAGTAGGTATGAATCAAACTAAGTAATTGTTTAAGTAATCAATTTACCTGGCCAAAACCTCCAAAATCTTTGGCAATATTTCATCAGATATGTTATCTTGGAGCCACATAAAAATCTTAACAATATGTCTTTTGACATCTCCCGGCAATGTCATCACATAATCAAAAATGGTTTGTACTGCCAAACCATTTAAAACCCATTCCAGTTGGTTTACTAATCTACGAATCCTGTATACCATTCCGAAGCATAATAGCTCAAGAGCTACAAAAGGGTCATTTTCTGGAACTCTGGTGTCCCATGCATAATTATAGAAATTGATAAGGCCGCAAATTCCTTCATCGCTGATTCCCAAAATTGTGATCTGTTGCCGTCCATTGATCACCTCAGGCTCAATTAATGTTGCACACCAATAATGCACCACGGAACCAATGTTTATCATTTCTATAACATTGTGACGTGTTATGTCTATTTATAAAAAATAAAGTTAATTATTAATTGCTTTCCTGATTTATTGGATTTTTAAAAAATAAAGTGTTAGGCAAATACCAGTGAATGCCTCCTCGTAACAGGCAAAAGTCCTGCCACTGGATGCCAAGATTCGAAGGTCTCTTTGACGATTCTTAAAAAGCTTCTCCTTCAGTATGGAGTACCTGCGCTCCTCCTGCTTCACCCAAATGGTGACATTAAGTATTCCCGTAAAACGGTCCTGAATAGGATCCTGATCAGGTCCTGCTAACCAAGGTTGTATCCATGTCGCAGGAAAATTCATTAGTCCTTCGCAGTAACCCATTCCTGCTGCGGTTGTCTTAACTCTGCAATCTATTTTTATTTAAAGTTAAGTTAAATTACAAACTTATTTAGGCATTTACCGTAATTTTTTATCTGAAAGTTAAATAGACATACATCCAGCCACCACACGTTCCCCTGGTGGATCACCATGCAATCTTTCAAGGTTTGGGGAGGATATCTCCACCTCGACTTTAATGTATCTGATATGCATAATGTTAGAACGCAGATGTTCATTGATGTCATGAAGGGCCGGACCTACTAGTTTTACCTTCAATCTTTGTCCGCGTGTTGTTTCCACGTTCTTGATGGTCATCCTCAGGTTCTTTTCCAATTATAAGAAATAACGAGTTACTTAAAAGTTTAAAAGTCAGTCTGATAATTACAGTATTTTTAATTATTCTTTACCATATCATTGTCCAATTCGGTCTCATCAAACGAGTTTCTCAACTCGGGTAGGAAGTCCACAAATGGTCCACTATAAGCACCAGCTATAATTGGTGCTTCCTGACGAGTAGCTGCAGCAGCGTTATTTTGAAATCGACGCGGGTCAAGGGTAAGGGTCAAATCTTCACTCCTTCTTGTTGGCGCATCTTCTGCATCTATTCGGAATATGTTAAAATTGATTCGTTGTCGTCTAATCAGGATGGCAGTTTCAACGGTTTTACCGTTAAAGAAACAATTTGCTAATGCCATTGATGAAAATATATTAAATTTAAACTTGAAAAACACTTTGAACACAAATTAATTTATGATAACAACAGTTTAAATATTTTTTTAAAGGAGAACTTTAATATTTAAAATCAAGTCAATATGGAACAAGAACAAGAATGCTTGGTATTTTTTTAAAAAACAATATGTCGGACTTGGGACGTGGCGTCACTTCTCTCTCTTGGAATGTTTGTTTGTTTGGCATAGAAGAAAAGCCTGAAAGAATTTCTTGGATTGAATAGAGTTGAATGTGAAAGTGGGCTTTCATCGTTCGATTTCTTGAAAATGAAGCGATTAAAATTAATGGGTTTATTGTTTGTAGTGAAATTGAGGACACAACACACCTGCACTATCCTAATTTATTGACTGCATACCTAACACTAACAACCTACCTTTGTTCACACAGCAGCTTGACAGCATTGCCGTATATTTTAGATGGGAGGGTATAAAGCATTAATTACATTTGTATCATCTTGCCCCAATTTGTCAAACTGAAGGTGCGGGAGTCTTCATGTGCTCTGCTCTGGTATCTGGCTCTGGAAATTGCTCATCCAAAGAAACAAGTCGGTAAACAAGAACAAGAGGTTATCGAAGGCATTTAAAATGTTTTAATTGTTTTTTTAATCATCTTTGATGAATTGTTGTTGACAGTTCATTGGCAGGTTAAAGTTGGTAGGGATAATAGGGGGAAAATGCATGGATTGTTATTGAATCGTGCATTATTTAGGCAGAGAAAGGTTATCTTGAATGGTTACTGGAGATTTTACGGTGGCAATAGTGGTAAACCTCATCAGCAGTTTAAGTTAACGACAACAGGAGGTGATGAGTTGAGTGGAGGGAAGGAGTCGTTTGGAGGGAATGAGAGTAGTGGTTATAGAGATGGAGTAGATGGACAAGTACTAGGGCAAGGCGGTAATTGGGGGAGACACAGAGGAGCCAACAGCAGAATTGTGTTATCATCTTCTTCGGATTTGGGGTCATCATGGCTTGATAAGCTGGTTTACAGTTCATATATGGAGAAATATATGCCGCCGAAGGGATATAAAGACAGGTTGAGGGAGAGATTTGAAATGAGGGAAATGGAAAAGGATGAATTTGTTGAGAAGTCGACCTTTTCGCCACCGGTGTCGTTGAAGTACCTTATGGAGAGTCAGTTGGGAGGGGATGGAGGAGCAGGAGGAGGTGACCGTGTAAACGCTAGTCTTATGGAGAAAATGAACAAAAGTCAAAGTCAAGGTGAAGAGCAAGAAGATGGAGGAGATCAGTCAATTGTTCAGTTTCCGTTTAAAATTGAAAAGAAAACTGAATTTGTGGAGGAGGATAACGTACAAAGTCAGGTGGGCATGGATGAGGAGGGGGAGGATACAGATATCAGGAAGGCACCTCAGGAAGTGAGATTACAGAGCATTGGGGAGAAATTGAGGAAAGTGGAAATTGATGTGGATTCGGTTTTGGAGGAGGCTGAGGAGGGGACATTATCAGATTTGTTTGAATCGGCGGCAGAGGCCGTTATTGCAGATGCTGGAACACCGGATCCTAACTTTCCTCCGAGTAATATTCCTTGTGGCGGTTGTGGAGCGTTGCTTCATTGTCAGGATCAGTCCATTCCTGGGTATGATATCATCTTATCAGTTAATCTTTTAAATGTAAAGGTATTAAGATATTTAATTATTGTTTATTTTTATTTTTGTACAGGTACATTTCCAGCGAAAGATTCAAAAAGGCCAAAAAGAAGGATCTCATGGCAGATGTCTGTTATCGCTGCAGCGTTTTAGAAGCTCATCAAGCCAGTCTGAATGTGAATGTCAGTTGTGAAGATTATCCAAGAATTGTGTCAAAAATTCGAGAAAAGTTTGCGATGGTTTTGCTAATTGTTGACTTGACAGACTTTCCTTGTAGCATTTGGCCAGAAATTTTGGATATTATTGGTACAGCTTTGTTTAAAGTGCTTCATTCGTTATCAATATCAGCAGGTGCTTATCAGGCTTTTTGTTTTTTGTAGGAACTCGTAGGCCTATCATACTGATCGGAAATAAAGTGGATTTACTTCCTGGAGACTCTCCAGAATATTTAAGACGTATTGAGGATGGATTAATTAAGTGCACCGTTGATGTGGGTTTACTGGAAGCAAATATCATTCATACAGCGTTAGTAAGTGCCAAAACTGGATATGGAGTGGAAAATCTTATTTCAGCAATATTCGGATTATGCAAGGGAAAAGGTATGATCGAAATTAATGCAAAATTACTTTGAAGTAATTAACTTTGATTATGATTTAATTAATGCTTGTGTTTATACTTAATTAGGTGATGTTTTTATTATGGGATGCACAAATGTTGGGAAATCATCTCTATTCAATTCCTTTCTTCAATCTGATCTTTGCAAACCTCAGGCTAGCGATGTGGTGCAAAGGGCAACAATTTCTCAGTGGCCTGGCACCACTCTTAATTTACTGAAGGTTCTTTAAATATTAAATTCTCAACAAAATTTATCTATAGATTTGAACTGTTTTTCAGCTTTTCTGAATATATTTTAATTGTCTTTTGTTTCGAACAGTTTCCAATGTCTAGTCCATCTGGTTGGAAGAATATACTCCGCCAAAAACGATTGGTAGCAGAAAGACCAACATTAATATCGGAAGAAAAGGAGAGGAAACTACAATTAAAAATGACGCAGAATCCAGAATACGCAGTTCTTCAAGGACGCATCGGGAAGACCTTTCTCAGTGAGCAAAAACACAAGCAGGTTGAATCAACGGTGACGGTTAACGACATATTTCATGTCAATCCGAGAAGTAGAAGGGAACCTCATGGAGCAATCAGACCAGGCCAGTGGGATCCTGAAGACCCGTTGTATTTTAATACCCATTGGGTTTATGATACTCCGGGGGCTGTTAATTCAAATCAAGTAAGTTTACTCAATCATTAAAATTAATTATCAAAATGGGACGGTTAAACGTTACACCAAAGCTAATCTCAATTATAATTTACTGTCTAAAATCTAGATTCTTGATCTGCTCACGTTACCCGAGTTGGTCCAATCCCTACCAAAAGAACTGATTACGCCCAGGTCATTTTACGTGAAACAAAACATGAGTGTCTTCATCGGAGGATTGGCAAGAATAGATTTTCTGGAGGGGCCTTTCCCCATAAGATATACGTTATTTGCTAATAGCTCATTACCTGTTACTATGAGTTTGATTGAGGATGCTGATGCAGTTTATGAAAAAGTGAGTACAAAAGTTATATTTTAAACTTTAAACTTGTTTACATTCGTCTTTAAGGATGATAATTAACTATTTATGTATTTTACTATATATATTTTTAGGCCCTGGGAACCAAAGTATTTGCAGTACCCTTCGGAAGTAAGAACCGACTTTCCCAGTTTCCTCCCCTGGAAAGTAAAAGTTTCGAGATGGAAGGCACCGGCCACACCTACAGTTGTGCTGATATTGTATTATCGTCCATTGGTAATTCACAATTGAATGATTTAATTGAATATTTTACTAGTATTCAGTATCTAATTCAAAGTTTTTTATAATTTTCTTTTTATCTTTAAGGTTGGGTGGCCGTTACAGCAGGACCTCATCAAATAGTCCGTTTATCTGTTCACACACCAAATGGGAAAGGTATATTTCTCCGAAGACCAGCCCTACTTCCTTATGCAGTCAACTTTAAAGGAAAACGGTGTCGTGGAACTTACTCTTATCAGCCCCACAAACTCTATGTAGATCAGCGTAACTTTCGAAGGAATAAACCAAAACCACGCAATTAGTATGTAATTTAGTTTAAAAATCAAACATATTTAGTCTTTTTTAAACATATTTTTTGACACAATAAAAATATACAAATTATTTATTAGAAAGATTCATCATTTCTTGTGGAATTCATATAGTTATTTTGAATATGTGCTAAATAGACTCGATTAATAATATAAATGTCAAAAATGTCATTAGTCCGTAACTTTTTAGCTTGGAAACAAGCTCATCATCAAATCCGAAATTATTTCCGTTCCAATTTGTCATGATGTCATGTTTAGCTTAGAGCTTATTTTTTATACGATCTTCTCTCTCAACTTCTTCTAATCTCAAAAGAAAATGTGAACTCAAGTTCAGTTCAGACTTCAACTGGACAGTGGACACTATTCCTGTTCACTTCTAAGAAAATTTAGCACTTGCTTCACAGCTTGAAAGATATTTTCTTCTCTTGACAGCTAGACAAATTTTTTTTGTACATCTGTCTGTATGTCTTTTGATCATGGTTTTTTACTTTACAAAACTGCATGATATAATTCTAATGGCATTCATCTGTTTAATTTTTTTCTTTTTATGGCGTCAGTTGTCAGTAGTAATCTAGTAATGCATACTTGATGCTTGCATAATTTCCTCATAGTTTATATTAGCTAATGAATGAAATGAAGATAAGGTTGATGTTGTATAATTATTTTATAGTTATAAGGATTCATTGAAAAAAAAATTCACGCATATACAGAATGCAACATGATTAAAAAATACGACCGCTGAACCCTCAGTTTAGTGTTAAAATTAATGATCTCTTTCATTCCAATAAAGATTTTTTGTGGTCTTATCTTTCGTTTAACCAACCATTTATCATGTTGGCTGTTGGTTACTTGCGTGTAGAGTGCAGCTGGCTTGGGTTTATATCAATATACCTACTTGATGTTTAGGTTTTAGGATGGCATTTTTACTACGAAACGTCCAAGTCCAAACCAAACTCATTTAATATTCATATTTTGTCAAGTCAAGAGAGTATTGATTTTTTATTGAAGCTATTGTGTCTCTGAACTGAACTGAACTCTGAAGAGTCTGAAGAAAAGATTTTTTTATTTGTTTGTGCATCGTGTCGTGTCCGTTGTTGGTCGCATTTATCGTCAACTTCCCGGTGAATCTGTCATTTGTCAGGGTGCTAGGTAGAATATATTGAACACGTCAACAGATATAAGTAGAAAAAAGTAATTTAAATCATTCTTTCCTCATTCATTAAACTATTAGTTTAGTAGGTTAATGGTTACGATATATAATAGTTAACTTTAACTAGACTTATAATTAATAGCTCCAGCTCCACGTCTTCCAAGCTATCATTAAGATTGTAACTGGGCTGAAGAATATAGGGCGTTTTTTGGGGGTTACCTGTTGAAAAGAAAATCAATTTTTCTTGGAATTCAGAGTTTTCTTTTTAAAAGTGTCTTGTTGACAGTTTGAATTGAATTATTAACGAAGTGTTTATCAATCGATAATCGATAAAAACACTAAAGACTTTAGTTTTTTGGGAGCTTTTGTTAAAGTATGTGTGTCTATTGTTCTTCAGTTATAGTTTAACGGTTGCTGTTGAACTGAGCAGTTTGGTTTGCTGTAAATGTAAAATTTCTGGGGCGAAGTGAGAATCTGATAAAAAATATTTTTTTAAAGATCTTATCATGAGTGGATCAGTGGAAGTTTCCTTGCCGGTTGAGATGGAGTCGAAAGCAATGACTAACGGAAGCAATGGTCATGTGGATGTGGAAGAAGATAAGGCTCCTGAAGGACCTGTGACTGTTATAAAATCTGTTGAGGGAATCAAGGGCGTCCAGGAGCAGGATACTAAGTCGTATTTGAACAATTATAAGGCTCACAAGACTGGGATTAGTCATGAGGAAATGGTGGAGACTTATACTGAATGGGCTGAAGCTTATGACAAGGTTAATTTTTAAAACTTTAATTAAAGCTATTTTTAATTGTCAGTTTAATTGAGATTAATATTTTGTCATGGTTACGAAAGGACTTGTGCCCTGGAAGATACAACGGACCGGAAATTGCTGCGAAAGCTATGGCGTCATACTACTCGGATGAAAAGGTACGAACAAATCTGAGGATTCTTGATGTCGCTGCAGGGACTGGACGGGTTGGCGAGGAACTGGTCAAATTTGGCTTCAAGTAGTTAAAAAATGATTTAATTTTCTTAACTAACTTTAATGTATAGAAGCTAATGAGGTATAAAATTGAATAATTTTGTTTTTTTAAAGGAATTTGGACGCTCTGGAGCCATCCGAAGGAATGCTTAAGCAGTTGAATGAGAAGAAATACAATGGGAAGAAGATTTACACTGTGAGCTATCAGTGTGCGGTTGGAGTAGCTTCTAATAATGATGTCACGAGTGGTCAGTTTAATTGACAAATTAGTTAATTAAAATCATCAATTTACTAATTGCTGTTGTGTTTTTAAACTAGGTATTTATGACAGCCTGGTTATTGCTGGTGGCATGGGAGAAGGTCACATTCCAGTTAATGCTTTGGATGAAATGGTTCGCATGGTTAGACCAGGTAAATATTTATATTTTTAAACTGTAGTACTTTAATTCTATAAAACTATTACAAATAAATTGATATTGACTATTCAAAACGCTTATTTTTTTATAGGAGGAACTATTTTCATTGTAATGCGCGAAGAATATTTAACATACGTTAAAGAATATGTGGACCGTTTGGAACCATATATGAACGAACTTGAAAATAAAGGAATTTGGAAACGGGTAAAAAACTATTTTACAATTATTCTATTTACAAACTTGAGACCAGTTTTGAGAATAGCTTAAATTGCATCTGAAATACATTACATATTAACTAAACTAAAGGCAATTCATATTGATGGTTTCATATAGATTGCCAGACAAGTGGTTCCACACTATTCTTTCAATAAAAACGGAATTGTGTTCAGTTACCAAGTACTTGACAATAAGAAGAGTGATTAAAATGACAAATGATGACAAAGTACTGATTATGATACTCTGAAAACCTTAATAATTACTTATACTTAATCTAACTATTTCTATGATATAAAAATATATTGATTTTTTGTTCTTTAGAATGAAAAATCTACATTGGATTGTAAAAAAACGTAACTAACAACGCAATATAATAATTAAAAAGTCTAAAGAACAGGTAGCAACGGTTTCTAAAATATAAATTCATTGAACAAATTGAAAAAACTAACTTAACTTTAACATAAATAGTACTAGTACCTATAAATATTGAAAAATTAACTGATTAACTTAAAAAACTAGATTTGATGTTATAAAAATAAACTTTTTGTTAAATAAAAAAAATCTTTTTTCAGTTGATGACTTTATTATAGACTAGTAACGTTTGTATGATCATATCTTATAAAGCTAATTAAAAACTGGATAGGAATCTTGCTTTGTAACAATTAGAAAGTCACATCCCCTTCACTACTGACACTACCTTCACTGCTTTCAGGAATGACAAGATAAGGCTCGAAAACAATATCGACAAAATGTGGATGAATAAATGGCTCCTTAAAATTTAATTTTGGTAGAATAGGTTCCACATAGTTTTTAAGACATTGATAAACCTGATTTAAATTATAAGAGCTCACTCTCTCCAAAGTTATAGTCCAAAAGTTAAGACCATGTTCTCTGCGGGACGCCAATAGAATGGCTGCTGCAACCAGGGACGGTTTATAGGCGTTAGTTGGCTCTGAAATATAAATGTTTAATTTAAATTATTGAAATGGCAAAAATACTCAATTAACTTGGTAATTACTATCTGGTTACCTCCTTGAGCAAGTTCCTGCAAAATCAAAAGCGCTGACTCATTCATCGCGTTAAGTTTCTCAGTTCCCGGAACAGAATTAAACGGCACCAACGGACGAATAGTAGTTTCCTGAAAGGAGTTTTCTAGTTCTCCCTCCTCAACGCTATGATCTGGATGATAACCGTTAGGAATTCCTGAATCGTTATTATTCTCGTCACCATGGCGATTGATATTATTATTGTCGTCCTCCACAGCAACAGCATGTAGTCCATCCACAGCATAAAGAAGGTAAACCTTGAGAAAATTTATTTCAGTTGGGATCAAAATGTCAAAGTTGAACGCGTCCAAGACATATTTCTCCAGTTCAACAGCGTGCTTGACATTCGACTGACATGGTCCCTTCAGGTTGCGCACTAAATGGCGGTACTTTGGGGTTCGGTTATCAGACTCGAGCAGTTTACCTTTAAAACAAAAGAAAACCACCATTAAGATTTAATTATTAAACTTAATTGATATTTAGGAAGTCTACATGATTACCTGACACAGATATGCATACTAAAGCAATGACGCCAAGCTGAACTGGACTGATGTCATGTTGGTCCATGAATCTATCCACCAAGTAGATTGCCTGATAATTAGTCTCCACAGTTAACTTTTCAAATGCACAAATTTTCATCATGAAATCCACCAAAGGTTTTCGGTATTCAATCTGAAAAAAATTAGCCCCAAATTATTCTCTAAAATTTCATAAATACCTTCATAATTAACTTCACTCGTACTTTAAATAATTATAATATTTTACCTGAGGCGATTTGCGACCCCATTCCTCTCGCTTATCTTCCCGTTTTCGAAGTAACGCCAAAAACTCCTGAAGAACTTGAACATCTCGAGCAATGTCTGCTGAATAGTATGAATAAGAACCTAAGGTATCCGATAGATTTTCCCCGTTTGTGCTGAAGCCAAATGTTGAAGCGACCTCTTTCAGGCGTCTCATCGCCTCACGGGTTTC
>JAQFYG010005040.1:0-10333 GCA_034694325.1 Entomobrya corticalis
CTTCTGCATAGCAGTTTAGTTATTCGAATCACGTTTAATTCAAGTTAAGATTAAAGATAGAAACAATCATATATTAAAATGTGATTCTTAAAATGTCTTCATTTCTTCGTAATTTTCCATTTTGAAACTCTTCTAGTCTATTCCCTACCCTTTTCCTTCATCTTTAATTTGATGTGTTTCTCCAGGGAATAATTAGCCGTGTTTGAAGATTTGCACTAAAAGTTTTTATTTGTTCTTTATTCTACTGATTCCTATCCTAACGCTTTCTTCTTCTCTCATTTTCTTTAATTGATCATGCAACCAATCCCTTTATTAGTATATTTCCAAAGGATTCAAGCCATTTAAGATGGTTAGATGAAAAGAACCGATATGTCTGAGAATATTTAATGATTATATTGTGTATTAAATTTAAGTGCACGTAGTAATACAATTAAAAACAGCATCAAGACTCGATTTACAAAAGTATAGTTTCTTACTACTTTTGCAAAACAAAATATTAATTAAATGCAAAGGGGAAAGCATGCCATGATACGATGGTATGCTCACCCTTCTTTGTTAAAGCTAGAACACTCCACTTTACTTACTTTTATCAAAATAAATTAAATGAATATTATAGGAGTAGTAAGATTCCACTTTTGATACTGTTTATTAATCACACTGCCCCTCGTCGTTCCCCCTTCTAAATAGTATAATAAAGTAAGTAATATTAGGAGCATTTTGGGCAGTTTACAACAAAACTTATATGTACACACCAACTCCATTTCAAATTACTTGAAATTATATAGAGAAAAGTTATCCCTCTCGAAATTGAAAAGGTAAGTAGTGAAAATAGAAAAACAGAGAAAGTATACATAATATTCGTTCACTTCCGAATGAAACTTCTTTTACTGTTGATTGACACAAAATTATTGTCCTCATCAGCAAGCAGCATCAAGCACTATTCAAAATGGTAATTATATAAAATATTGTTTCTCTCAATTGCTCACTGACAAATTAAAATTCTCTTTTTGGAACTTTCTCTTCTTTCTTTCAAAAGTTTACCGTCTTTAGTCTTGAAACTTTAATTTGACATTAAACAGAAAGTATTCTGCTGTGTGTCTCTACAAAGGTAAATTCATAAATATATATGGATATGTAGATATCTACGATTATACAAGAAGTTTACCTAAGAGGATGGTGATGATGTAAAGAAAAGTAAATAAAAGAAGAAAGCTTCTTCATTTTCCTCTCAAGGACACAGAAACAGACCAAATGACAACGTTAAAACAACAACAAAAACGGAGAAAAGAAAATGTAAAGAAAGAAGAAACATCACTTTCAGTCAGTATTTCACATGGACATGCGTGGCTGTGGACAAAAAGTGATGAAGTTTTCTACTGAACTTGTTATGTTAGAAGAGAACAGGCCATGAACATGTATGATTTTGTGTGTTTAGAATATATACTACATACGATCTTTTTGTCGCATTTGTTGTTGTTTTTAAGAGAGGAAAATTGACTAGCTAAAAACTTTGCAATATTGTCTCTTTTCTCTCGGTTCCTCTCTCTCTCTCGTCCTCATCCTGTTTTTTCATTCAATTTTGTAGACATATACTCACCTCCTTTGCTTTTGTTAAAATTTATTATTTTTGTAGTCGTTTCTCCGGTGGATGTAGAATAAGCAAAGATATAAGGAGTAGTTAAGAACACAGCTAATTAATTCAAAAAGGCTTTTTATTATTTTTGGTTACTAGAAAGTTTACATGTATTCGCGTGTGCCTCATCAACAAAAGCGAAGGCTGGGAGAAGAGAGAAGGAAAATAATGAAGACGGTTGTCCTTGTGTCACTGGTCTGTTTTTGCTTGTCTTTTCTACTTACAGTTGGTCAACACTTGAACGCTTCCTTGAGAAAGTATACTTAAAGGATACGATCACAATGTCAGCCTATTTATTTTACTCATTGGAGATATAAACTTACATTAACTTCCATGTAATATAACCTTATATATTTGGCACATATAAGAATAGAGATATGGAGATGTGAGATATATCATTTTTATGTCATCAACAGTACCACTAGTATAAATGCTCTGTTATTTTGGAAACTTTATTTTTATTTTCTCAACGATGTTTGCAATTCGTCAGTGTGTCAGGCTCAGTGAGTGTGGTGATGATTGTGGCGTTTATGCTGGTTAAATATTTATGCACTGAATACAGTGACTGGAAGGAAAGGAGTATCAAAAACAAATTTGAACTTTGTTCTTGTCTGCTTTCTTTTCTTTCTCTATTTTTAGAAGTTTTGAAATGTTTTTGAAAGTTTGTCATTATCATGCATACAAGCACGAAAGGATTATGAAGTGCTTTGAAAAGAAAATATTAGAGTTTCGAGAGAAACGACAGAGAATATTTTGAAGTGAGTGAAAACATGAGAACTGTTTCTCTAGAGGACAAATGACTTGATATGTCACGTTTAAAGAATAGTTTAAGGAAAGGCTAGGACTCACTCAGTAGAAAGTAGGCCAATTAAATTCCAGAATGGGAGAATTTTTTCAATAATATATTAATAAGTATGCTAGCAATATCAGATGGAATTTTAAAGTACTTTTATTTTATTTATATTAAAAGCGAACATGTACTCGTATACTCCTGACATCAGATTTTTACCGTTATTTTTTATTTTACCAAATATTTGCCCGAAACATATACTTTGTTATTACCGTAAACATCAACTTCAACCCAGGCAGCCATTGGAACGTCAAGTGTAGGACTCAGGGCTCGACATTCAAGTTTGGCTCCTAGGTCTCCACGACCAAGGGTCACAGTGAGTTGAGAACTTCCGGTTCCAGTCCCATCAGCTTCAGTCATGTTGATGAACTGACCTGTTATAGACACAAAGATAAGAGAATAAAATATATAATATCTTAAATAAACCGAAATAAATTATTGAGTCATAATATTTACACCTAATAGTAAATGGTAACGGATGCCTAACACAAAATTTTAATCATTTTAACAAAACGAATGATTTGTGCCTAAAGATTAGTCGAGATATTAAAAGCAATATTCCAATGATAAAAGCTGCCAACAGCTATATCCTTCACTCGAATTACAATATAAGTCTCATGAATAAACATAAACTCTTAAATCACATTCACCACACAAGGAAGCACTCCTTTCTATCAACTGAGCATTAAAATCAGCACATTATAAATCTACTCCTGCTTTTAAAAGAAAAGAACTATTGGATTTATAGGATATTTTGAATTTTCTAGTAACTTGTAAGCCATGAATATAACAGGGAAGCCGAAATGCTTCCAGTTTTCATTCTGCTGCCTTTATTTTCATTTGCCAAAAGCACGTGATTTTATAAGCTGTCCAAACATACTTAAACAAAGTACTTAAAATAAGGCAGTATATATAGTTTTGATTTTGAAGGTGGTTCCTGGTCAGTTAAAACATTCGATCGGAGCTTTTGGAGACATTTCACACATGTATACAGTTAGTACGTGTTTTAATACTGTGAAATGTATTTATTCAACGAAATCAAAACATTGATTTCGAATCCATCAGAGGATTTTTAGTTTGTTCACATGTGAATTGAACATTCAAACTCCTTAAATTAACATTTATCCAAGCGTCTACAATCACAGTTCTCATAACAAATATTACCATAAACTTGCCTTTATTTCAGATCAAAATATTTATTCATTTAAAACCGCTATTCTTGCTCCGGATGCGATATGTAAAGAGCATCTTGTCGAAGAGCACGACACTCTGAGAGATGTGCACAGATCTACTTGTACCGATGCCAGGATAAATTAATGCGTATAATTCCGCGCATTAGCTTAATTTAGTCCGCAATCTTTCAAATTGTTATTGTTATACAATCATCAATGGAGTAAATGGATATGCATATTTATGCAATTTAAATGAAATGCTAAACTCATCCATTATCCCTTCCTCCTCAACGTAATACTACAATACGATTCAACTAACAATTAGTTCAAGGCAGCGCAGCAAAGCTGAATTCGTTGAAATGCCTAACACAAAATAATATAAGATGCCACGATGCCAGCGATGACGATCTCACTACTCCGTGCAATACAAAGTCTGCTTTCACTTGCTATTACGTTCACTCAAATTCAGAGGGTCTACGAATAGCTTGTTAAAATCTAACATGACAGCCAATGCAGATATCTGATTTATGGGGCCTTTCTCTAATGTCATGTCCTTGTCATCACTTTACATTGTTAAATCTTGTAGGCATTCAACTGTATTCTGGGCACAAATAAAAGCCCCGACTCTAGTTTTCAGTTTTTACTGCTGGATGCATAGATGCTTTTGTTGGATCCACAAGTTGAAAGGCAGCATTTGCCAACACCCTATAATGTTTGTTGTGTATGTTTTTGTTACGTAATGCCTGAGTCAGGCAGCCTGACTGTTATATGTAAATAAGCAATTATGTATCACCAACAGCGTAGTTGTGAATAAATGAAATGGAAAACTGGAGAAAGGAGATAGCCATCAGCTACACACATGAATACAATACAGTCGTTATTCCTAAATTAAAGAGGCTTTCACATGTTCCATTCCAAGTATTTTACGTACATTTTATTGCTGATGTGTAAACAAACATCTCCAAGTATCATTGAATAAATGAATTAAAGCAAATATTTGATGACTCCTCTCAATCCAAACATGGGCCTTGCGTGTAGCCATTCTCTATATGCATACATAACTGAACAAAACGGTGATATAGTTTTTCCGTTGGATGGAACTCATGGCATAGTGAAACGAAAGTAATGTATGCATATATACCAGTTATAAAGGTAACATGACGGACATGACACTATCGGATAGAAAATGTTTTTATTTTATATTATAATTTTGTGTGCACTGGTAATTACATTAGCGGTGGACATCTTAACCTTCAGAGTTTTAAACAAAATGAAACAATGTAATTTATTTTCTACCGAAATGAGAAGGGCACGAAGCTTTTGTTTCTTTTTGTTACTATTTCCATAAAATAATTTGTCCCTGAAAAATACTTATTATATATTATACTAGAAATGGTCACTTTAGATTCTCAGCAAGGTACTTTGAAACCGAAGGTACATCGTTTGTCAGTTTATGTCTAGCTGGCCGACTTTCTCCAGATAATGACTCGAAACATTAATCTTTTCAAATTACTTTTCCTTTTAATCATTCCATTTCATCTGATTATACTCTGAAGGTTGACAGTAAAGAACATGGTATAAAACGTTTCTTGGTATGAAAGGATATAAAATAATGTTCGCTTTTTGCTAGTTTTACTATTCCTTGTCATGTAAATGCACTTTCTCTACAGCATAAATCCTTTCAATGACAAATGAACTTGCAGTCACTACTACAAATAATATTAGCACAATGGAATGGAGAAAAGAGCCATAAAACTTGATTGTTCTAAAACGTCTTTAGCATGCTTTATTTGAGACTACAACATTAATGAATGAATGCATTCTATCTATCCAAATTACACAAGTAAAATAGTCTGAGAAAGTACGAGACTTCATGTCCCGTTTTCTAGTCATTTGTCGTTAATGACTTACCTTGAAGTGGTTGAGAATTGTTGTACCAATTAAGCTGGGCCACAGGCTTTCCTCCGCTGGAGACACAAACGAGAGTGATGATGGTCCCCTCATTATATGGCCCGATCAATGAGGCATTCGCCGCTTCAGACCCACTAATATCGTTTATCCTTACGTACTCGGGTTTTGCTATATTGGGAAAATCAAAGGAAATACAAGTCATTATTATTATTATACTTGACGATGGGATATTATATACTCACTATAAGTGCATCGATAATGGATATAAAGTTGGAACTATTAGAGCACGTACGCCAAACCAGCGTGCATACTCAAGTGTGTACTCTTTCCAAAACCCATTATCATAGATGGACTCTCACACAAAAGTTATATTAAAACAGAAAGGAAAAGAGTTGAAAGTTTCTCGGTTATACCATCATATTATCATCGTCATCATCATCATGTCCATGACCATCAAGGAAAATTAAGCTAGTAGAAAATTGTCGACGATTTTCCAAATACACACAGTTACACGTAGTAAGTAATATGATGAGGTTCTTACCCTTTACCTTTCTCGTAGAGGAATACGCAACGTGCACGGTACTTTATGTTGGTTGATTTCATGTCAGTTATGTTAGTTAATACACTCCCTGTGCTTTCCTCACTCTAATTGATACAATGTTACCGCTAGTTTCTCCAAAGTGTATTTTTTACTAATACATGTTGGAGTGATGAAATTCGGTATGCGAATCTGGCAGTACTTATAATACGGTATGAACGAAATAGTTCTGCCTAGTGCTTAGTACTTATTTGAGAGAGCAAAGCTCTTCGTTATTACATGAGCATGTAACTGGAATAGAATCATAATAATATGGAATATGTACAAGGTAAGTGCATTAACATGTAGCACAACAGCCTGCAAAAAGTTTTCTACTCTGGTTGGTTGACTGTTTGTGTGTGAGGCTTACCATTAGACAAGCAAAATGTTCTTTTTATGTACATATTATTATTAAACTTTTCCCCGGAATTGTCATTTAGGAAGATCCAAAACGTGTATCCTTCTGAGTGAGGACTAGAGAATGAGAGTAAGTCTTTGAGTATATACCATGCAAACATTTAAAGTATATTGAAAGGCATAATGGCATTTGCTTTCAACACCGCTGCCACTGCTACCTTCAGAATCTGCAAAGAGCCGACTGAGCTCAGGTATTCCCTATTATTTCCATAGAATGGAGGTCATAAAGGAAGAATTAGATTGCTCAAGTAAGCAACCAAGTTGGCTCATGAGTATCAGAAATATCTCCATTATCTACCAAAATTGTATACCTTCCTGTGAGAATACCTAGTTATATTTGTGTGCGTAGTTATTATGCTTTAGTACAAAATAAACGCACAAAAATGTTCCTCATTAAGCCCATCATTAAAACTATTGATTCCAATTAACCCAGAAAACTGTCTAATGTTCTTTGACTATATATTCATTATACATTACGTATTACATTCATCTATAATACACAGCGGTATTATTATCATGGTCATCATTATTAAAACAAAGAATATTCTTTGCCGTTTATAACTTCCTTTTAGAGGCACTCAAAATGCATATTGCTGCATTCCAGAAAGTTACTTTATAAAAGTTTCATGTGTAAAATGAACGGAATGATAATACTTTGTGCTAATGCCATTTGATGACCTTTATGATGATTCAAGAGAAGCCAAATAAACATAGAACCATTTTAGAAATATTCTACTCCAATGCGAGTACTTAAATAATCTTGTATTTTTTATTCGCTCAAAACCAATATGAATTACAAGTAATTTTCCATAGTCAGTTAACATCAGAAAAAATACCAACGAGTACCACAAGCACAACAGCCATAACTAGTACCGTTTGTCTCGCTAATTTTCTCAAAGAAGGAAGCCATACCCCGCACACATTTCAATTCTGCAAAACAGTAGCAAAATAAAATGAGTAAAACTCTTTAAATTTTAAGCATTCATTTAGAACAGCAGTATTTATACTGTGTTCGCCACTTCAACAACAAAACAAACGCGTTCCATAAATATCCAATGTTTTTGTGTAAAAAGTGCCAACAAAAACATCACGGAAAACACATTACTTTTTTTGCTTTTCTTTTTAAAATGAGTGTTTCTATAAACGACTCTGTGTAAAATGCAGCTCTAAAATGACAGTTCATTATACCCATTCCAAGCTCTAATCGCTTTTATGCTCTTTAAAGTAGGGAAAATAAAACAAAAGCAACCGTTTCTCTCAGCACACATAACACCAGTAGCAGCAGCTCTGGTTGTAAATAATATGTTTGCTCGTTTAAAATTTTTATTCTATAAATGGTAGCTCTAAACCTGGGTTAATAAAAGTAAAGTAAAGAAAAAGGATAGAAAAAGAAAGAAAAAATTAAAGAAAATGAGTAAATACATAAAATACACTCTTGGTAGTGGACGAGAAGAAAAACTCAATAAAAAGTTAAGTAAATATGGTACACAGCAGACTACGCATAGGTATATACACAAGAGGGAAAAGAGTTAGTTGTTTTTACTGTCGTTAACGGCACCATAAAAAAGAGCCAACTTTTTTACTTTTTTCTCGCTCCCAACTACTTACTCAGGCGAACACTAGTCCATTTGACAAAATAGCAAAAGAATAAAAACTAGAGTTTTATTTTATTTTTACTGACATGACGCTACTTCTGCTTGCTGTTTAGGGCTACTACTTTTGCATGGCATATTTTTTACGAAACGTACATCTGTCTCTTTTGTTGTTGTTCTTGTTGTGTTGTTAAACTGGCAGTTTAAATAGCGAGAAAAAGGTGCGGCTGTCATGAAAAGGATTCGAAAAATGCCACGCTATGACATTAATTTGAAAGAAAAGGATGTTAACAACCCGAAGGATTGAATGAAGAAAGAAAAGCAATGGCAATCATGTTGAATAGTGTGTGTAGCGCTGCTGTTGACTGACGACTGTCACAAAACTAGATGCACACATACACGCACGCTGTAAAAATAGCTCAAGTTAACTTTAACTTTGCTTTCTATATTCACTTCTACTGTTGCTTTATTACTTTCTCTTCTTTTTACTCATCCTCTATTTTTGTTCACTTTCTTCGCAGTTCTTCCTTTTCATATCTTTCCTTTTCTCTCTTTTCTTCTCTGCCCATCTGGAATTTTTGTTTGATGTGTTTATATAAAGACGACACTCCCACAACAAAATTCATATTTATATGTTTATGACGTAAATTTTGTTATAATTTTCTATCTATATTTTTACTTTCAAAGAACTTCTAAGTAGCTAGATTTGTTTTTCTAGTTTATTGGTGCTTTTTGCCATACATGCTTTACTGACAAAGATATGCAGCGTAACATTTAGAGACAGAGTTATATATGGAACCAAGTACAAAAGCAAACTCACATAAAATATGTTGAGAGCTATTTTTGTCTACTTTTCCCAGAAAATGAAGCAAAGGAAACATTCATTTTCTATGGCATTAGGTTCCCAGTGTAAACTCACCATTTCAGCATTTAACCAGTCAAATTTTGTTAATATTCATGAAGGAAGGAAAGGATCAGGAGAGATGAGTTTATGGTTGAATACATAGTAATTTTAATATTTGTACTAACAGACTCATGTCATAACTTGTTTCCTCTATTTCTGTAGTTTTAAATAGATTGTCTTGTGATTAGATGACCTGAAAAATAAGTGCAAAATGGTAGTTAAACCGTCACAAGGCTAATAACTGGAGAACACGTACGTGCCGTTTTAGCAGGTCTTCGTTTCGATATTATCTTATTTTATTAAACAAACTATCATTCTTGTAAGTAAAATTAATACGTGCATTCAATATTGAAATCAAGCAGTAAATATCAGTACTCATTATCATCGCTATCACGTAAATTATAAGTGTAATCGTAACACTTTTCCTGTTCTAGAAGCAACCAAAAGACGTGCATGTTTACTTTCCTCTTCAATACTCAGTGCCATTCTCACCACAACACAATTCCGCCGATCTTTCATACGTGCTTTCTCTTTATTTTACGATATGCTTCATTTACTCTCTCACATTTGTGAAAAGCATATATATCAATGGGATGAGGTTTGCGACACAATCTGTCGACTACGTGAGTCGTCATCGTCAAGAATGTTTTACTTTTTACTACATTAGAGCCCAGGATAGTGACGATGTATATTCGAAGCTCGAGAAAAAGAGTCAGACGATGACACACATGAATACACACTGTACACTTGCTTTGTTAGCTTAACGCGTGCAAAAAGGGCAAGTTTGTGTGCTGAAAGGAAAACTGATCTCTCGATTCATTAATGCCGTTTCACTTCTTCTTTGGCCACACCATTTTACTTGCCATCATTATGCTTGCTCATTTCATATAAATGATATGTACATTAACATTTAGTCGTGTGTGTATGTGAGTTGATATGCAGACAATGTAGAAAAGTTAAGTCAAGCAAGCTAACTAAAAACCTGGCAAGGAAAGGATGAAATGAGATGCCTACTACGACAAAACGACAGAGATGGAGATAGAGTGTAGAACGGAAAGACATGCCACAGTGTTCGTGTCGCCAGCCTTCTTGATCAATTTTGTAAGAATGATAAATGACTGTGAATCATCTGGTTGTTCACACCAAAATCCTAGAAGAGAGACACAATAATTCCATACGTACATGATAATGGGTTCGTATTATTTTGTAACGTTTGTTTGTATTTCAACTCTTGCATAAAAGGCGGTAATGTGTGGAAGATTCCATTCAAAATTATT
>JAQFYG010005041.1:0-10332 GCA_034694325.1 Entomobrya corticalis
TCTGATACCCCAATGACCGGCAAATCTCTGCCATGTGACGACATCAATATCTCCAGCAGCTATATTTTCAACCTTCCGTGTTCTGTTGTTTTTGAATACGATAACAGTGTCAATGAACTTTAGACGCCCCTTAACCTAGTAGTTCAGAAAAGTAGAAGAAAAAAACATTACCCATTAACACAAGGTTAAATGTCGACCGACATATTACTGAGATTTCAAACAAATGCACCCAATCTTTATAAATGCAAACAAATGCAATACATTATGTGAGTGTGATAGAAACTAGGTGCTAAACTACCTTCGCCCCTCGCTGTTCCAATAAAGCATCTTGGAACTCCATTCCTCCTTCCAACGCCTTCGCCATGTTAATTTGGTGGAGGAACCTTTAATTTAACTTTGTTATTTTCCACTTTTGTCTGCCTTCAACACACCAAACCACTTCAAAGACTCAAATCTAATCAATTGGCAATCAAATCAAATTGAAACGTGCATGATCGATCGTTGACACTCGCATTTAGAACTTTTGATGCGAAGTAAACGACAAATAAAATCCAAACTCCAAAAGTAAGTTACTATTTTACATCAGCAGTAACAACACTGAATAATTGAGTTACTCCAATAAATAATTAAACGTATTAAAAAATAGCATAATATCAAATTTCCTACACAGTTTTTACTTATTCCTTCCGTCTATTGTCTAATCTACGCATCTCCTTTGTATGTACTTTTATTTGTTTGCGTCAATGATTGAGTGATGAGACCGAGATCGGTGTTTGGGTTTGTAAAAATTCTATGTTCAACTTCCACCAGATCTCAGAGCATCTCACTTTGCACGGACAACTCTATGGTCGGAGAAATGCATCTCCCTTACTTTGTTCTGTAGTTTCAAGTGTGTTTTTACACTGGCACCGTTACTTATTTACCTACCACATTCTGGCCTATGAGCTTTGTAGTCAGTGTGAAAAGATTTTTTGTTCTTTGTTCAGAGTATTGAGCTGAGAATGTTGAGATTATAATCATCCATCATCGTTTTAAAACTGCCCAGATCGACATTCTAACCGACAATGAAAGTAACGGATATTTGCTTGTTAAAGTAATGATGAATAATGTTTTGTTATGTTCGTTAAAAGTCGTCGTATAGTAATATACACGTGTAAGGATTGCCTAAATATTTACCATTCCCCAATATTGATTTAGAATTCAGCCCAATTATTATTGTCACGGCATTATTATTATTATTTATTACAACTATTATTATTACAGCTAAGGTTAGGTAAAGCCCGAACTATGAAGCCTTATTTTACCTAACCTAACATAACCTAACCTAACTTGGAATAAACATAATCGCAACCATATGTCACTTCAACCTCGAAATTCAAGTAGACTCAGTATTGAGAACTTTACGGCCGTGGTAGGTAACGTACAAGGTAGGTAAGGTCGCGGTAGGTAAGTTACGAGGTAGATAAGGTAGTAGGTAAGGTACGAAATAGGTAAAGTCAAACCGTTAGGGTTACTTTAACCTAAAATTTACGATATAAATATTCTAAATTTTTAGCTCAATATTATAATTGTTCGGTCCCACCTGAAAGTCAAATCACATTGTCTTCTTTTTCTACTAATTTATAATTTTAAGCTTATTAGCTCATCACAAATCTACTCTAAACATTTACAGATTACATCGAATCACTCAATTTATATCCTCAAATCCGCCTCCAATTCAACTGAACTCTTTCCACATGCCTATCTCTTGTCGACTATCATTCGTACATCTTTTCAAAACTTCCCATTCGAAAAACAAACAACACGACCAAGAAGTAAAAGTGAAGGTCGCAGAAGGACGAATGAACGAAAATATAAAGGTATAAAAAGTTGAAAGGTTAGATTTGGTAGAGATTTTAGATGTGTGGAATAAATAGAGTGTAAATAGTTAGATTATCATTGTCACTAAACGAGAGCAGTACCTAGTGTAGTTGATTATCTGCTAGTAATAAAAAAATCTATTACATTTGTAAAAATTGAATGGCACAACAGGTAGATTACATTGAAAAAAAATCATTTAAAATGAATCCTTCGTCGTTAATTACCAAACAAAGAACTTTATATTTTCCATTTATGAAAATTATAATTGTTGTTTTTATCTGTAGTCGTAAAGATATAAATGTATGAGGATGAGTTCATCTATATAATATATAGCTCGTTATTTCTTTAATCTAATTAAATGCTATCTGCTACTGCATAATTCTTGAACTGTTCGTGAATTAATTACCTATCATCAGTCGTCAGAAACAAAGCAGATAAAAAAGCTTTGCTGTGAATATTTTTTTTGTATTCTAAATTATGCACCATGTTTTACCATCCACTTCCAGAGTAAGAGTGAGAGACCTTTGAGCTACCTTGGTCATAAGAGTATGCAAAAACTAGTGGATGTTGTTTCTTTCCAGCAATGGAGCTACAGCAACTTGAGCGACTGCCACTGGAGCTGGTGGTGGTAGGGGTGGCAGGGCGACTGGAACAGAAACAAAGCTTTGCAAAACTTGTGGAGGTGGTGGTGGTGGGGGAGCAACGGCTACCTGTTGGATTACTCTAGCTGGTGGAGGAGTTCCATAAACAGGTCGTGGAGTTACTACACAGAGTTGTTGAGGAGGTGGCCCATACACTGGAGCTGGTTGTGCTACTTTGTGGGCAAAAGCTGGAGGGCCATAAACTGGAGGTGGTGACCGTAAGTTGTTGAGCAAGAGGAGAATAGAATCCCTTGTTGAATTTCCTGGAAGATGTGACCTGGAATCCTCGAGTTCCGTATGCGCGAATGTATGACTCTGGATTTGCGTTAACAGTGTGATATCCAATGGCACCAGCGTAAAGTCCAGCGTTTACTGCAACTTGTGGTGGTGGTGGTGCGACAACAACCTTTTGATAAGTAATGGCTGGTGGATGTGCTGCGATTACTTTTTGAACTGCGACTTGTTTAACTACAGGTTGAACAACCTTCACTGGAGCAACCCCGGCAAGTGGAGGTGGTGGAAGGTATGATGGAGGACCGTAATCAGAAACTAGTTCTGATACTTTCACAGCATCCGGATAGGATTGGGCGTTTGGATCCCTGAACGTGTTTCTGGGAACCTCAGAGTAAGTGCGGACTTTATGACCTTGACTGCTGGCGCTGTGAGGACCTTTGCAGGTTGAACTAATTTGGTAACTGCATATGCTGGCTGTTGTTGAATATAAGCTTTAGGCTTTGGAATAGCTTGAATATATTGAGGCAAGGCAAGAACAAGAGGCTGTTGTTTTACGACAACTTGTTGTGGTTGGGGCAAGGCGAGAACATGAGGTTGTGGGGGTGGCAGATAGGCAGCAGGTGATGGAACAAAAGCTGAGGCCTGAGGAATACATGATTTCATTGGGCTCAGTCATTAATCTCATCATCAAAGTCTAAAAATATTTATTAATTATTCTTACATAGTTGCTTGCATTAGCTGCGGATTCTTTAACTACTGGTGCCACTTGTCTCAATGGTGCTGGAACGAAAACAGGAGATGATGGTTCTGGCAAATCAAAAGTTTGAAGGTTGAGAGCTGGTGGAGGAGCTGCATAAATGTTAGATTTGTCTACAATTTGAACTCGGTTGTCGGCAACGTAGGCGGGAGCGTACACTCCTGGCTGTTTGACAATTGCAGCTGGACCGGCGACGGATGTTACTGAAACAGAGGATTGAGGATGTCCATATGAATAGCTCACGATGGGGTTAAAACCTCTCTCGTCGGCAGTGTAGCTGACGGTTCTCAAGGCACCGTTGGGTCCAAGTACACTGCAAGTGTCCCCAAATCACCTGTATTTATACACATTACATAATAAGGCTTCTCCGCCACCATCATCGTCATCTTATTTTTTTACTATTCCCATAACCGTTACTGCTATCTATATGCGGCATAAGCTTGCGTAGAGCCGAGTAACGTCCATCGTACATCGTTCATCTATCGAAAAATAAAAAGGGCCCTCATCTTATTGCATATAAAGCAGAAAGAGTAAACTGACTGATCAACGTGATCATCATTATTATCCTTTAAACTGCTGAGTAATGTTTATAAGCAAAGATTATATAGGTATTATTGGATCTTCTGTTAGTTGCAGATTATCCCAACTCATTGCTGCTGGATTGGATCATGCATAGAAATCCCTTTATACTTTACTGACTGATTATTGAACTAGGCTTTGTTTGTGCTTTTGTTTGACTCGTGTCACCGTTGCCGCATATATTTACTGCAATGATCTACTCTTTTACAGCTTATAGTTTACTATTGAAAAAAATGCAAGAGAGGCAACAAATGACGATGATAATCATCTTGTGTAATGACATACGCTGGTGATATAATGGCGTGGTGGTGACTTGCTTGGTTGCAGCCTAATATGAAATGCACTTGTCTTATGACTACTCCACACGCTGATATTTGTTCGAAAATTATTAAATTACTTTATTTATTTACTTCTCGAATGCATTCGTTGTCATTATTATTATGATTATCGTTATAACCATTACTTGAACAACTTTGCAGTACAATCCTCCTCACGATCTGAGTGTCAAATCTGGTCAAGATGATATGATGATGATGATAGCAATACAAGTCAGAAATGAAAAAAAGTAAGCAATGAATTATATTTTATTTTATGTGATACTTGCACAAAAAGAATCGTTCAAGTGTATACTTTATGGATCTTTTGGTTTTTCTTGCGTTTGTTTGTACGGTAGTAATTATGCAATGATACAGGTAAGCTTTAATGATGGCTACAGCCATGTTGTTACATATGCATGAATGAAATGACAGGTAAACGTATTTACTATGCAAGAAAACAATTATATTTTTATCACACTCTCTATTTTCACCAGAAGAGAGTCATGCTTGTTTGTGTTGATGCTGACTTTTTGTTGACTTAAAAGCTGAAACCAACGATTAAAAAGGGATAATATACGCCGTAGTATTATAAACTTTATGCAATTAAATTGGATTTACTGAGTTTAAATGTTACTGTCAACTGTGAAACTAACATACTTTGATATTCGCATCGTCATTATCGCATGAAAAAGAGCATATTGATATTACATCTGAAACAAACTAATAATGTCTTTCTTTTCTTCATGATCTTAATGTGAGTTACGTGCATGCATATGAGTATGGCTTGGCAAATCAAATGGTTGGAAGCTTTTGACTATACGAATTCATACTTTTATGACAAATGACAATGTTTAGATTACAGAAACTTTTTTCAATTTTATTTTAAAATTTTATATTCTGTATTGCACAGTTTCTCAACATAGCCTTTTGTTCATGTCACTGTGCATTCTTGAAGATTATTTTTATATGCAGAAGACTCATCTCAACAGAAACATTTTATATGTTCACATCATCTTCAAGTAGTCAGTAAGATTAAGAGAAGAACGGATGTCAAAGGAGATTTATTTTAATGGAGCCAGCCTGAATAAAAGTAAATATTTATTTTCATGTTTCTTCGGGTAGTCACTTATGCATATGCATATTTAAAAAGGCAGTGAATAAAATGATGTCATTTTTAGGCAATTAATTTCCCACAAAAACAGCTAGATTTAACTAATATATTTTCACAGTCGTGGTATTTTGTGATCAAGCAAGTATACAAGCGTGAGAATGAGATTAAAATAAACATTATTTTATTTTACTGGTTAAAACCCAAACAAAGTAACTGTTCATTTTTGCATAGCATTCTTTTTTTGCAGCTGCCAGCTTCGAAATGAGATATTATTTTTATTATTTTACTTACTACTTCTGACCAGTCGGAGAATAAAAAAGTACATTTCTCTTCTCAGCATCAGGATGACGGGAAGGAGAAGAGGGGAGAAACGAGTGCGACAAAGATGAATAACACGAAAGAACCTTGAAGGATGTATGGTTAGTAAATTACGAAATGATACATTTCATAGATGTGTGATATGGTCTAGAGATTTGATTTGAATTTCTTTGGAGACAACGTTCAATGTTTTATTATATATTTTGCTGACAATCCAAAATCAAACGTACAGAATTCTGGCTGGCTTTTACGTAGACGTAAAAAGTTTATTTTCTTGTTTATAGAGAATCGAATTTTTTTGAACCACCGAGAACACAGAAGGCAAATCTCGCAAATATTAGATTTAAAAAATAAATCTAAGTACTCATGCTAATATTGACTCACGAGGAAGACCCGAAGTTGGTAGAGAAGCTAACGCGTTCATATTGACAACATAGTGACGAACATTACCCAAAATCGTCACTAGTGACGAAAATTACTTCAAACTGTAACTGTTGACGAAAATTAAAATCGTCACTGGTGACGTTTTTGGGTAATGTTCGACACTAGTGACGATTTTGGGTAATTTTCGTCGATTTTGAGCGATTTTCGTCACTAGTGACGATTTTGAGCGATTTTCGTCACAGGTGACGATTTTGAGCGATTTTCGTCACTGGTAACGATTTTGAGGAATTTTCGTCACTATGGTGTCAATATGGACGCGTTAGCTTCTCAACCAATTCCGGGTCTTCCTCGTCAGTAAGACTCCCTATATTAAAGTTGGACTGATTTTAATCAATAGTAAGTCTTTTAAGGCTACCAATGACAAATTGCTGTAGTTTTTGGTTAACAGAAACATTTTGACCTAAGGTCATATTTTTAATTTGAAATAATTCGAATCTCGACAAACCAGAAACATTAACTTTTACGTAGACGTAAAAGCCAGCTTGGTTCATATACGAATCCATCATATAACTAGTTCATCTTGCGTTATTGACGGTAGCAGAGTAACAAGTTTATCGCGCATTTCTTTTCCAATTTTTTCAGCACATACCCCTTTTCTGAACTCATCCACTCCTTTACGTTTTTGTAAGTAAATATAAGTGGGAGAAGTGAGATTTTGTTGGTTGGATGAGCGCAGAAAAGGAGTATGTGCTGAAAAAATTGGAAAAGAAATGCGCGATAAACTTGTTACTCTGCTGCCGTCAATACTAGCGACAACAGTGTAGCAAGATTGATGACATCATTTTTGTTGGTCCTCTCACGATGCAAGATCAACAGCTCAAGCTTGCATGATTAAACAAGGCACATATCGCTGGATACTCGAACATCTCATCTTCATGCAAGCGGAGAGAGGAGAGGAACAAGCGAGTAAGGAGACGCAACAGTTGGCTCCAGCAGCTTCTCATTCTGCTTTGGATCGCTCAAGAGAAAGGAAGTCGACTAAAGTCTAGTCCCATAATTGGAGATAGTTCCACAAAATAGCTTTGTTCGTTCTCAAGTATCTGAATTATTTAAAGGTTAAATTTTTTAGGAAGGGAATAACTGCAAATTTTTATTTTCCCTTATGAGAGGAGACAATCTCAAAATTTAAGTAGTCAAGTCAAGTGTTTCATTTCTCTCAATTTTTGAAGGTAGAGTAAAGTAAAAAGCGGTTGAAGTAAGGTTGACACTCACTCAACCACACTCACTCATTAGCTGTTAATTTAATTATAATTGATTAATTTCAGGTTAGGTTAGTTAAGGTAAAAATAGCCTTCGTAGATCTGGCTTTACCTAACATAACCTGAAATTAATCAAGTATAATTAAATTCACAGCTAATGAGTGAGTGAGCATATAAAGCCGTCAACCTTACTTCAACCTTAAAAAGCTAAAAAATATAGTGACTCATTTAAGAAGTGTTAAAAACGTGAAAGTTGCTTCCGAAAGTTAGTGGAGTAAAGAGAAAGCCAATCTGCCCAGGACTGCTAAAACCGAACAGTTTAAAAATAGTGCAAGAAGAACTAAGATTTTTAAATAGTTTTCTAAACTTAATATTATTTAACTCCCAATTAGTGAAAAAAAACTTTGAAACGTGATAAAAATTGTTAGAGTTATTCGTATTGTTAAATAAAATTTGGTCCAAACAATGGCGATGTCGGTACGAACCACGAAACTCCGCGGATATGACAAACGTGCATCCCATATACTCACCATGGACCGCGTAAGTATTATTTAAATATACAATATGAAGTCATTTATGGTTTTTATAAATTTTTGAAATTTAACAGGAACAACTTGGTTTTAAAATATTCTAATTTTTATTTCGATATTCTTCCTTTATTTCAGGTTCTTGCCGTCTTGTTTGTATGTGGTCTTATGGCATATTCTACTCACTCTGTGGTGGCCGTTGTTTCCAGAATGGGGTACAAGGGACTCGATCGCTTTTATCCACATGAGATATTAACGGATGCAGAATTAGACGGTAAGTGCATTAATTGTCAAATGATAAGCTCTCTACAATGGTGCTAATTTTTGAAATGTGAAAGTGATGCGACAACCAACTAAAATCGAATTTTTATTGTCTTGCAGTTTACATTTGGAACAGTTTCTGGGACGCCGCAATGTATTGGATTGCGTGTGGTACGCAGCTTCTTTCACTGAGATTTTTATCCAAGATGACCACTGCTGCGACCAGGGAAGAAAAGAAGACGGCTGCCGGGAGGTATATCACCCTCTCACTAGCATATACGCTTATCGGAATCTACGCATATTGCGTTAATGGACTTTTTGGAAGCATGGCTGTTTTGCTCGGATACCGCATCCTGACATTGGTGGTTGTATGGGGATTTATCGACAATCAAGTCATCGATCAACTCGATGATGCAATGGAGCTTGGGGAATGCAATAGAGGAACAACCCAAGATGGAGCGGATGAGGACTCCAAGAAAGATGAAGACGACCATCAGTCACCCCCACCACTTCCGTCATTTTCGGCAGTGGACGAAACGATGTGTTAAAGGGACAGTGGGTATCAGTTCGTTACGAGATTTTTAAAATTTTATTTAGATAGCAGAGTAGATTCCTGTTGCTTTAAAGCTTTGTAGAGTAGTTAATATTTTATTTTGAAAACTTTTGAAATGGTTGATGATGATGAAAGAATATAAGTATCATACTTTTTAAACGGTTAATTATGATGGAAAATTTATCATGTTTTATTGAATTTTAATAAAAACATTCTTCTTTTTAGATTTTAAAAACCACAACTTTGTTATAAAAACCCCATTGATTTAGCACAATCATATCCTCTTCAACTAATTCATTGATTCCATTGTTCTTACAATCTCAATATGAACAGTAACAATCACGGCAGGCTCATGGTGTAAGCACCGAGTAATTGGAAGTTGCATCCAAATATCATAAGATGAAAAAAATGATAGATTTCGAATCATACTTAAATTAAAATAACTGGGTAGTTGTCAGTATATAGTCTACAAACCTGTGTTTAACATGAACTGAAATATTCAAGCGCTTATCATGATTTCATATATCCATTTCGCCATTAACGCATCATCGTGAAATTATTATGGACAAATTTTTATATTTTTCAATGTATTTATGGATTCATAAAGTCATTTTATGCAACAAAAGCGTTCAGAGCATTTGCGATTTTAACTAAAATATTTACGCGTTAACTTTAATTATTCAATAATTGCAAAATCAACTTTACAACAAATACAAGGACAAACTATCGACTACCAGAAATCCAGTAAAAATCATGGCATAATCGCTAATCACTTATCATGGCCAAGAGTTTGCCTACATAACTTTCGGACGCTCCAGGCGTCGTGGCATTTAGATGATATATTTTTACTATCGCTGCATGGACTCGGATATGGATCCTACAATACTTCCTGTGCCCTAAGATATTCTTTCTAGAGAAGATTTTAAATCATGTAATCCTTCTTGAAAGAATTTCGTGCTCAGGTCTAGCTCAGGATAAAGAGATGTAGCCTTTGGATTTCCTCCACACTCCTCGCAGCGCAAATAAACTGGTCACAGCTCTCCAACACAGGTAGAGTTCTTTCAAGTAAATGAACCTGTTCCTTCGTTTCCGTGATGTTGGAAGATCCTCCAATTATGTTTAAGACCAAAGTATCGATGATGATACCGGATGACCAAGATATTCGGCTTCCGCTTTTCCAATTGTTCTTCTGCGTCTCTCAGCGCATTTTCAGCGTTTTGAACAAATCCTTGAAGAGTGTTATCTTTTCTTTGGGCTAAATTCTGAGCAACTACGGCAGGTGATGCTTGGTTCAACTCTCGAACGCACTCATTCAGTTTGTGGACAGCATTTTCACATCCATTCTGTCATGGAGCTTTTTCTCTAAATACAAAATATAATACAATTATTGAATTGGAGAGAAGAAAAAATAGTTTTGTAGATCATGCCATTTGTGGTGTAAAAAGTCAACAACAGGGTATGTACGTCTGAACGTAGAAAAAAAAACTTTTCCATATTTTTTTTCTCATATGCATTCGTGCATTCTCACACT
>JAQFYG010005042.1:0-10332 GCA_034694325.1 Entomobrya corticalis
AACACAGACAACGCCAAAAAAGAACCAAGGCTCATCACTCTCTTTTACAGCAGGGCTCAGTCATGTGTGTGGTGTAAGTGAGCCTTTTTTACCGTGATAAAAGTAATATCCATTTTTCCTTGAGTTTTGGTGGTGGTGTTAGTACTGCACGCAGCAACACAGACAGAGAGGAAGTGAAGAGATCTCCAACTGGAAAAGTAATCCTTCTCTTATGACTAGTGATGCAAATCATGCGTATACATTTGCGTATCATATGCTTACATATAAATATATTTTTATCTAGAAACCATGCCGCATAAGCTTTATAGCTTCCGAATTTTTAGAATATTATTCTCCATTTGCATTTTACATTTTTTTTCATCTGGCCTACTTGATAAAATATCATGTGAAGAATCCTATTCAATGTGACAATATTTCAATGTTCAAAACTGTCATTGAACATCAACGATGATAGCTTTAGAATAATGGGATGGATAGATGCTTGCAAAAAAGTGAATGAGATTTTTGTCTTCTTTTTTGAGAGTGAAATATTTTGGATTGAAGTTCAATCAGTGTGGGACTTTTGAAGTTGGGTTTAAGTAAAAAAAACTAAAATGTTCAAAAGTATTTCTGAATTTCTCATGGTAAAAAGGCGAATAAAAGGGTAATAAGATCTTGTTGAAGATAAGATACCTGAATGGGAAAGTTATCTGTGGTAAAAGAAATATGTAGGACAGAAATAATTTTTAAAACGGACGTTTAAAGTTCAAGTCGAAAAGTAGAAGCAGGTCAATAGAAAACGGAATTGATCTTTCTTTGAAGTTTGAGTATTTTCAAAATCCTATAAAACCATTTATTCCATAGACATGATTTACTTTGATTCAGCTGATTTCATGAATGTACTTTGATGTTGATGTCATACATGCACAACTTATTTAGCCTGAGTAGAATGATTGAAGCATTTATTGAACTTTATATTCTGCAAAAGTTTGTGGATTAAGGTAAAAACATTCATCGAGATGCTGGTTTTAAAAAGTAATACAAAAAACTTACTGGAACTGGATTCTATTTACAGTGCTAATAATAGCAAATGCTTGAAATGGCGGATGTTAAAAAATGTTGTAAATTTAAAGGACAGTGTTTCGAAACACTTTTTAAATAATAAGTAGTACCCAAAAATTCACTCTGAATGAGACGTATTCTCTCCGCCCATTCAAAAGTCTTAAGATATTCGGTAATTTTTTTAGGTGTGAGCGAATTCAACCTTGCATCTTGCCGGATTCCTTTCTTCTTGTTATATTCTTTTGTGCAGCAGTCAACAGCGTTGATACGACATGCCATTTTACTTCCCAACTATTCCGGAGAATATTGATAAAAATGGCGATGATCATATCAATGATATGAGAAGGTGTTTTTCCTGGTGTGTTGTGTAACATGGAAAAGGAGTAGTCAGAGATAATAAGGGGGAGGAGGTGGAACGTGGAACTCGTTCACTTACGTACGCACTTACTTTGAGGAAACTCACCCACTGCACTCATGTTCTATCGGGTTTTTTATTGTGAGTTTTCCCACATTTCGTATTGTGAGCATGAAATGAATTGAATGATGAGAGCATGCCAACACTTCTGTCAAACTTCTTTTGTAGATGAAAAGCGAAATAAGTTTTTATGGATGAAAGTGATGGAGGTCAATTGTGAAAATAGAGTCTGACCAGAGAAAAATACATTACGTGAGAAATGTGTGTCGATAGGTGACACTATCAGACTCATAGATGACAACAATACAATAAGATTTTGGGAGAAAACGAGGTGTATTACGTACCTATAAAGACGGTCAAATTTGCGGATGCTGTCACAGGATCGCCCACACCATTCTCTGCCATACATTCATAAGTGGCGTCATCTCGAATATGACGAGCAGGATTTATCCGGAGCATGGAAATACCGTTGAAGTTTTCGATAAATATTCTCGTGTGACCACCAGGTTGTTTCTTGCCATTTTTTCGCCAATGAATGGTCGGGGCGGGATCACCTGTCACTCGGCAGTAGAATGTGGCTGGAGCTCCGGCTTTCACCCTTTGGTCCTTTAGCTTCTCCACAATTTGGGGCGGGTCTGTTTAAAAAATATATAAAAAACCATATTTTGAAACACACTGCATAATATACATCAAATATACATCATCATCATCACAAGTAATTCACACATTTTTCAAATGTTTCAAAAGTTTCAAATGATGCATTCTTTATCTCATTTCACCAGTTTATGCAGCAGCAGAAAGGCGTACAAACAAGAATAATAATTACTCAAAACTTATATAAATTTTAATAATTAATTAATGTCTTCCCCTCACTCTTCCCCTTCTGTCACCATTTTCTAAAGTAAAATAGCTCAGCAAAATTAGTAAAATGAAACCAGTATGTTTCTTTTCCCTTCTTCTTCTTCTTCCCACTTTTCTCCCTGCAGCAGCGAACTACATTGTCAAACGTGTCATCACCATCATCACATTTTCTCTTCATCCGGAAAACAGTTGCTATTTCGATTTTCCTCTGTTTTTCTTTTCATAGTTTTCCTGAAGTTCATCTTGTCAAGCTTTTCGTTTCTCTTGCTATTGAGTTGCTACTAAAGACTAAAGAAACATAAAGTTGCAGAAGAATATGAGTATGAAAGGGCATCTTAATAATGAATTGGAGCTGAGGGACAGATTTATCCTCCTTTGGGAGTAAATACAGTGAAAAGAGGAAACACCCGAAGAATTTTATATGAAAAGGAAGAGTTGCATTTTCTGCTCTGTCAAAATGGAAAATAGTAAAGAAGCGGAAAAGGAAGTTGAGAAGAGCTTTCGTTGCAATACATCTTTCTCATTTTTTATTACGTCAAAAAAATTCTAGCTATAAGTTACACACTTTTTTTAAAGAATTCATATCAAAAAGATAGAAATGGAAATGGTAGGGATGGATTTTAACTTTAGTTTACAAGCGTTGCAATGGAATGCTGCTGGTTGCACAACTATAAATACCTAAACTGCCAACATGTTCCTGATACTTATAAATTTTTAAAGTATTCAAAGCTTGTAAAAAGTTTATTTCATTTGTCAACTTTTACCGGAAAAGGGGGAAATAAAAGATAAAATCAGAAAATGATCTTTTTTGATGAGGGTGACATTCTTCGCTTTAGAAATGTACTTGAACCCTTGACAGCTACATTTTTTCTTTAAAATTATGATGGTTAGGGTGCTTCTATCCTTAATTAATGGCATAAAAATTGTTTTACGATTGATGCACTAACTTACCAAGTTTCAATTAACTATGTAAAATTATTTAAATTGGAGTATGATGAACTGTCAAGCCTATAACTTAATTTTTTTTGGAAACGAGTGCGGAGTTAGCTAGAAAATTGAGTTTAAAACAGAACTTCATTCTTTATGAAACGATCCCTGAGTCAAACTGAATATCATAATGCGTCAACTTCTATGTTATAAGGTCATTTTTACATTTTATTCTGAACGAATAGTAATGCATTTGATAATATCCTTCTAGCTACCTATCAAAAATACGAATATATATATAAAAAAATCCATGTCTTAGTGACACCACATTTTATCCATGTTAGATACGAATAAAAACTTTTTTTTTTCAAAAATCGCATCCTCAAATGTCCTACGTTTTTTACTGGTCTTTCATAATACCTTAAAAATGTAGCATTGCTTTGGAATAAGGTACTTTTTTATATTTTTGGCTGACAAGTAACATTCTTGGCAATATCACTTCTTACTACTACTGACTGATAAATATTTCACAGTATATTATGCTTTCAGCAATCCACCATATCTCCACCACACATTTTCTTTTCGGTTTTACAACTTTCTCTTCTGTATTTTTTCGCCTGTCTTTTTCTCTTCTTTTCAAGTCCTCGTCATGTGGCAGTCACTCATTCGCCTCCGCACTTACTTTGCTGCTACTTTTTTCTTCTTGCCCGTTTTTTTCTTGCTTCCGTGTCTGATGGTATGTTCTGCTGTTGCCACTGCTGTTCCTTAACTTTTGACTAGTTGGATTTTTCTGTAGTAACTTTTTTTTGAAAAGTGTAAGTAAGTGGGAAGAAGAAAAAAAAGAGTTGTGAGAAAATATATGCATAACTAAACGGTATTTGGAAGGGAAGAATAAGAGATGAAGACCTGAGTATAATAAGTAGATATATAAATAAAGAAGGGAATATTATAAAGCGTGTGCTGTGCCGTTACTTCTGCTGCTGTAAAATAGAGAAAAGTGGATGAAAAATGCACATGTGAAACAAATGGGACACACAAGTCCGATGAGATAGATACTCACGCGTCAAATACTGAATGTACGGGTAGAGAGCCGAGAAGTTTGAACCTGAAACATTACATCATATTTTTCCCGTTTTTTAGACAGCGCGAAGAGGCAGCGACCAAAGTCTTTGAGGCGATAGTTGTATAGTCGTCATATAGGTAGGAGTTGATGTGTATGAGTGTGGACGATTATGATGCACTCACACACACAGAGAAGTGGTAGAAAAAGGCATTGGAGGAATAAGGTGGAAAAAAGGGGAAAATATAGAGAATGCGATGGAAATAGCGCTTTTTTGGATTGTCGTAGCTTTAGAGAGAGAGTGTTGGTATTTTGGAATGGTGGTGGTGGTGGAAGTAGTGGTTGGCAGAAAGAAAGGGAAGAAAGCAGGAAGTTGGAAATAATATGAGACGGAGCATGGCTTGGCTTAAGTCACCATCATTTTTCATTCGAGTCATGAAGGCTAGCTTTTGAGTTTGTTATGGTATGAATGTATGCTTTTTATATGTTTGAATAAGTGTTATCTATGAAGCTTTAATTTTTATGCAGTTATAAATATATATTTAGATACATTTTTATGGATATATTCACGAAGGATGACTATGATGGTAGAACTTTCATGTGTAGTAGTTTCATAGTTTGTATGGATTCGGAAGAAGTTTTATATTGCATCTCATATCAATTATTGTTATAACATGCAGCTTATTTATAAAATACAATTCACACTTTTACCGTTAGAAAGATACGCGCAATGCAACTGCGTATCTTTATAATTTTCTGTCGTGTGCTATCACAACCAATTGAATCAACGAACCAACTTCTGACGGTAGTAATTGAGTAATCAACTATTTCTTTATTCGACTTCTGTGGTATGTTGACTGATAGTCACGAAGTAACAATGCAAATTTCTTGAAATGTAAAAATCGAAAATTAAATACAGAGGCCTATGAATTTTAGCTTCTTATTTGATTTTAATAGAAACTTACATGCAAAAATATAAATAGGCAATAAAAGCACTGGGTTGTAATGTGACAGTGTTTCCATTTTCCTGTTTCAATATTTCAATTAAGTATTTAACACATGACTTCTTATGTCAATATTACCGAACCACACGTACTTATATCGTTTTTCATATCAATGCCATTTTTTTCTGTTGCATAAGTATTCTCACCGATACTACATGCAACAAAGAACATTTGCTCTATTGGCATTGATTCTGTTAAAAATGGAAATATATCTGATGGTGGTAAACACGAAAAAGGCTAAAAGAATAAAAAAGAAGAATAGATAGAATAGAATTTACTACATCTTCTTTTGCTCTCTCTCTCTCCTACCATCTCACTCTTTGGGGAATTCCATGACCTCAAATTTGACATATCAGCTCAGGAGAGAAAGGAAAGAGAATGAGAGAAAGAGAAAATAGGGATTTCGTTTGATGTTGATGTTTGCAGAAATGGATTCTTAAGAGAGAGAATCAGAGAAAGAGAGAAGTTCATGGATAGCTACTCCGAGTGAATAATGTAATCTGCAAACTGTACTACATTGAGACCATCATCCATCCATACGCACACCGCAAACACACTACTTCTTTCAGTCAGCTCATCGGAGAAGAGAGATAGATAGATCTATATGTGTGTGCAGTTGTTGAAGAAAAGGAGAAAGCAACTTTTTTACGTGGATATCTCACAGAAAACGAGAGAGAGAGAGAATGATGATGAAAGGCTATTGAATCTGACTCTGACAGAAAAGAAGCCAAACCAATTGCAAATGGAACCGCACACATCATTTCGTATTAATGTACTTATTTACCTATGCCTACCTTCTACTACATCATCTCTACCTATCCATCAGATATCCACCTCTTTTGTATGATTTATGCATGAAAAAATACATGCTTACTTATATGTTATGTAACTTTTAGACCAGTATTTGACGAAATGAGTTACGATTTCTTTGACTGATATAAGTATATAAAATGTGAAAACCTTTTTATGGTTTCACTTTCACTTACAACTCTATTATCCTCTATCTTTTCTCATCATGCTCATTTGAAAATGAAGTAATAGTTTTTACTTCCAAAAATCTGTAAAATTGTGTGGCTAGTAGCTGCTCCTAATTAAAAAACTGATTAGGATTACTTGGAACAAGAATCGATTAGGAAAAGTACGCTGATTGAAAGGTCGTTCAACCTTTACGGAATTAATCATTATTATTAAAAGAAACCTTAGTTCGGAAAATTAGTTTGATGACAATCTTTTTGTGAGCTATTTGCATTAAAATCTGATAAAATTGTTTCTAACCAAGCTTAAATATACGGGAGAAATACTTTTACTGGGGAATAGTAATTTGACTTTGAAATGCTGAGAAATACAGTGAATATAGAAGTGGGCAGAAAAGTTCAAGTAAGAAACTTGAACCTATAACCAATAACTATTTTTTGCTTCTTCATTTTCATTTTACTGTCCGTCAGCTGGGTGAAAAGGGTGTGAAGACATTTTTCTGCGTTCATTCTCGTCTACTTAAAAAAATGCAAAAATGTCTGAGAGCCAGCAAGAAAATGTCTTTTATGTGTGGACATGATCACAGATGTGTTTTGGTTATTTATGCCCTCGTTCGTAAGTATTGACATTATGCTTATATCAGTAGATGTGTTCTTCAATTCTCACTCGGAGCTGCTTCATGAACATTAAAAACATATCAGCAAAAAGTTCTGCGCATTCGGTCAGGCACACGTCCAATAATATATAATGTTTCTTCCTTCCCAATATTTCTCCACATGTATTTTTTGTAACCGTTTGGTATAATATATATTGGATTGGATCTCTGACTCAAGTATTAACACGTAGATAGCAACGAATATTGTATGCACGCATACCCACCAAGTGGTGTGTTTTGAATTGAGAACACTGACTTCTCGAGTGGCTTACAAACACAAACAAAAGTCAAGACTTTTAATCCGTTTGGTCCCCAGAAAAAGACAACAACAACCGCCTCTCGACTCTCAACAACCGAGAAAAAAAATCAAATTATGTGTGGTCACATCCATGTGGGGTACGATTACCAACCACCAATAATGCCTTCTCCATTTCCTTATTTCTAATATTTTTTCTCTCTTCTCTCCCAATTTTTTGTCAAACATACTCACGTACTTGTCGTATAATGTTGTGATGTGTGTGCATGTGTACAGTTAATATGAGAAAACTAAGAAGCAGAGAAGGAGGAAAGAACCCCGAAACCGATAATACACGCTTGTACTTTGTGGGCATACTTTTGTATAAAATATACAGCATAACATGACAACATTCTCTCGCATCATTATCATCCTATCTTAACAGAAAGAAAGGAAAGGCATGCTAGAAATAGTAGCTTTTTCTCTCTTCATATTAACCACTTTCTCTTCAAGGCATCTTGATGATGATGATCCGGAAGAATCCAAAGATTCACAAACAAAACAACAACTGTAATAATACGAATAGTGTTAGCTCAAAAATACTAGCAAAATGGTCTTCCGGCGGCAACGGTTCCTGTTTGTGCAAGGTTGCTGTAAATATGTATCCATTATTCAGATAAGAAATAACATACATGATTTAATTACAATTTTCCTTGCTAGAACGCACAAACACCTAATAATCTAGAGAAAAATATAGTGAATCGTTTCGTGTCTCGTCCGAATTTTCATGCAAGAATGATGGCGTCGCCTGTTGGGTCTGTGCAATTTGAACGTAAGCGAGCAGCGGACAACAATGTTACAAATGTTATCCAGGAACGCCAGGAAGAAAAGGTGTATTTAAATATATTTTTAAACAATGCATATTCAACAATAAACCATAGACAGTTTCTAAAGATTGCATTATTCCTATTTACGTAACATTCAGGCTTTGGAAGCGCTTACCATTAATTGGGACGTGAACCTTACTTCCAAAAAAGTACAAAAACGGAAGATCAGTGCATGTGATAAGATTCAGTTGCAATCAAATTGGGAATGGCAATGTGCAATGAAATACAACAAGAGAACTTCACATTGGGACTTTTCAATAAAAAGAGTCCCTACCCTTTCCGTCCCATTGAAGGCATCCCTTTCCTTGGAAATTTGTAATCCCAAAGATGGGAGTCCTGGCAGAACTCACAGTAATATTTTTTTAATTGAATCACTAAACTGAATTACTTGTAACGAGTAACCTTTAATGTTTTAAGTTAATATTGTTTTTTCTTTAAGCTGCACTAGATGTTGATTTAAAGACAGTACAAGAATTTGGATGGTTGAATATCTTGCACTCTAAGGAGGAGAATCTCTACAAGTTTGAAGACGGAAATTTAAAACTAAAAAGGGTTTTCACCCTATTTGGCCCGGTCCCCAAGCAGGAACCAATTGATTCTCAAAGCGGAAGTGATCAGAACCAAACAAAAGATGATGGAGAGCCGTTAAGAAAGAAGCAGAAACTTAAAGAACTTGAGGAAACAGCTTGGAATAGATGCACGGATGAGTTGTTCAATGCTTTATCAGACAATGCGATGTCCGACGTGACTATAAAAACGTCTGACGGGAAAGAAATAAAGGCTCATCGTTTGGCACTTTGGGGTACTGAATTGAATACAAAACACTCATGACAATTTTCAAATATTTAATATTCAAATAATTCTTTCTTTCATGTTATGTAATCATAATATTTTTATTTATTGTAGCTCGATCTGAATATTTCAAAGGGGCGTTGGCGTTATCAACCCTGGATCCAGTTTCTAACAAATATGAGCTAGCTGTTGAAGAAGATTACGAGATGATGATGATTGTCCTATGTCACATCTATAGTGGATCATTAGTTAAAGTGAAAGCTGAGCTCGTTACAAAGTTGATTCAGGCAGCAACCAAATACGAGTTGAACGATCTAAAAAAATTCTGGATAGAATATCATTCCGCACCAATCTAGGGTCTAGGATCGGAATCAAAGTGTTTTTGGAGGAAATTGGTCATTGTTAAATAGTAAAGGGTTTACATGTAAAACAAATGTGTACGATAAATTTTGAGAAAATGTAAAATGTTAATAACCAAAAATGTCAAAAAGAGTTTAAATCGAAGAAATGCTGTTAAATAATAATAATAATATTAATGATATTCAATAATTAGTCAAATAAAAAAACGTTTTAAAAATCATGATCTCGTCATTACGTAGTAATTTTAAATTATATAAACAATATAAATGTCTGCAATACATTCTTGAAGTTTGATTCCTCTTATTTACTGGCCTACACGACCAGTCTTTCGAGAAAAATATACAGATTTACGTAAGTTGTGTGTCTACAAACAAACGCCTGATACAGCGTGAATTTTACTCAGTAACTTTTTTCGTCGTCAACAAACTGGACGAGACTCCATCAAAAGAGCTCATTCCAATTCCGGAGCAGCCACCAAACATTGACTAAAAATCTAACCAAGTAATATGGGAAAAGGAGACAGAGTAGATGAGAGGCTATGGGAAGATGTTTTTGGTAAACTGTATAAAAAAACTGAACACTACTGCGACACAAACACAGACGAGTTGTGTCATGCTCTTGTAGAGAGGAAAAAGGTCCCCTCCAGTATCTCTTCCTTGCCTGCATGCTGATTACCATCATCAACAACAACACGATGGAGAAATACTTGGCAATATCATTTTGGAATGGCTATGCAAAATGTATATATTTGGAATTATATCATCGTGGAAGTATCTCTGTAGTAGAGTATCAGCATGAGAAGAGAAAGAAGGAAGTTTAGAAAAACGGAAATGAAACTGAAAGGTTGCGGATGCCACCAAACCAACGGACATTGAGCAATATCCGCTCCAACTGATATCATGGTCTACTTGAGTACACTTCTTGCTCCCTTTCATGTTTTATACAGGTTTTTTAGTAGTTCATGTAGGTATACTTCTTAGTTGAGGTTTGGGGCAAAGAATGGAAAATGGGAGTTTTGCTATTTAAACAATGCGGTCAGGTCAACAGTAATTGAATCTAGAGAATTGACTGTTTCCTTTACTTTAATTGGTTATTGGCTATTTTATTATAGTGTCCTTAG
>JAQFYG010005043.1:0-10331 GCA_034694325.1 Entomobrya corticalis
TTATCTTCGTCAAATTGCTATTTCTAATCAAAATCGTCTGCTCTTTCCACCAGAGAATTTATTCTAATTAGTAAGCTATTTTAAGTAGTCAAAATAAGCAGCCTACAAGAGGTAATTACCATTATCTTATCAACACATCTCATCTCATCCTCTCACTCTCTGTCACCAACACTATCATTTATTTACCCAGCAAGTTTACATGGTTTAGAGAAAATCTAATTTATGCAATCAAAATAGGCTAGACAGATAAACAAGATAAAAACATTGATGAGCTCTGTACAGAAAACAAACTTTTTAAAAATTTGCACCCATTTGACTTCTGGCAGTTTTCTCCCAAATTTAGTTTCTTGAGTCAGAAACTCTTTTAGCCAAGGACTGTTTAACTTCAATTTATTTACAATTTATTTTGTAATTATCATACACGTGCCAAATATGTCAAAATGTTTTAAAAGTCATTTGACAAAACTTTTATTTACAAGCGAGCTACATGCATTGCAATCATTTTTTAAACGAACGTAAGATGGATCTCTAAAGATTGCTAAGGTACTTGTTTGTCTGTCCGTCTCTCTTTTACGAAATTATTGTGTGAGTTTGAATGTGAATGCGTTAAAAATAACCTGGAATTCATCAACACAGTGAATGCAATAAAAAGTCAAAATAATTTCTTTTATTACTTCAGTTATGAAAGCTAAAGCAAACTCAAAACGAAAAGATTGAATAAATCTGATAAAAAACGTTGCTCTCTAACATTTTGACGTTTTTTTCTTCTCATTTTTATAACTAACTTTTTTACATTTCAACTCAATGTTGGAGGTGTGTCGATGATCCATATCGATTTCATTAAATCTCACTGCGGTTGCCCAACGGTGATCCCATAAAAATAAAGATGTACTCTCGACCCAGACAGAGAGACAGGCAATGATCTTTGAAAAATGGTTATAATTTTTATTTTCTATAAACTGAAAATAGATTAGTCATAATCAAAAATCTCTGTGGGTCCATTGCTTTTAATACGCTTTACTGAATTTTCTGAACTCTGAACATCTTTCTTGATGCTGATAATTTTCAAAGTATGATCATCATGATGATATAGTAAAGTAGGCGATGAATGAGCAAGCCACTAATAACTCAAAAAAAGTTGACAACTTTATTAACACTTAAACGCGAGGGGAAAGGGATTTTTTGTCTAGGCACATATTCAGAGAATAGGTACATTTGTTTTTATTGATGCGTAAAATATATAAAAAATGGAAAACACATAAAAGTAGTGAACTGTCATGGTATTTTTAAAAGGAGGTTGGGAATAAGTCAAAGTGTTGTGTGCAGTGAGGTGAGTAACCAAACAAACCCATTAAAACGCCAGCTGATTAATGTTTCAAAAATTTAACAGGTTTGGATGACTGGAGGAACGCGCTTTTATTTAAGAAATTAAAATTAAACAGGATAAACGCGATATAGAAGTGGCGCCGTTTACACATCAGTTAAACAAGTACTAAACCTAATATTCAAATGCACAAATCTAGAAATGCATGCAAACTAAATACCTCATAAAAATACTAACTACTGAAAATGTCAAATCTTAGTTTCCGACTTCTGTAGCATAATCAAACGGCTATTTTTTATTATCAATTTATAATGTAACTTATTGAAAACAATTTCCAATATTTGGCAAACAAAGAAAATTATCTGAAATGTATTTTTATATCAAATTTGATGGAACAATTGATTAAGTGGAAGGGGAACGGCAATTTCACAATAAAAGTTTATATTTATGGACTAATCCCAAGAGACACAAACGACATCAAAAAGTAAAACGTATTCCCAGACATCCCAGACAGTCAAGAACGGTGCCTCCAAGAAAAAAGCTAGACAGACAGATTACGCACAGCATTAGAATTTAAACTTGTGCGTGTAATTCTGCTTTTGCTGCAAAAAAAGCACAATAATAGCTTTCATTCATTCACAACGTGTTGTGATGTTAATGTGACTTTGCGACTATCATAGATTTCTTTTCGGCGACGATGACGAGACGATGTTTTATGAGACGACAAAAACACCTTCACCCGTCATTCTACTGATGACTTGTCACATTATTATGGCAGGCCAAAGGCAAAACAATTTTTTTATATCGTCAGCACAATCAGATTAAAAAGTTAAACAAACAAATAAAAACCGTCGCGCGTCGAAATAGCCTGAAAATAGATTTACTTTTTTAAGTCGACATGTTTCAATTTGGCTTTTCGAGACATTACCTTTTTGATTATATGAGTGTTATAAAAACGCTGTTTTTATAGCTGAAAATGAAAATAAAATGGTTTACTCAAGTAGCAAATTAGATATCTTAAAATGAGGCATACCTTTGCTATTTCTGTAACAGCTTTATCACTTTACCACCTCTGGTGTGACATGTTTTGGAAATATATTGGCAAGAAGATTGTTTGTTTTCATGTCAAACAATAACACGCTCAGTTGAGCTAATGCTTTGAATTTATGATGATAAGAATGATGTCCTCATCGCTTACTCGAGAATGCTGATACAGGTATATAGCTTGCAATAAAATGGTGAATGTCGTTTGTACAATTTTTGAAATCTGATAAAAACTACATAACAACTAAAACGTAAAAGCTATAATGGATAACAGCTATTACATTGGCAGTTTTGTACATTATGTCATCCTATTGTTGACTTTTTGGAGTATTTTAAATTTCATGTTCTGCGGGCAACAATTCTTGCTTGGATGAGATTGTAAATTAGATTGCTCAAAGCAAAGTTCAAGTTCAATGACAAATCTCAACATGGATACGATAACAATAAAAACGCAGTCTATTTATCAGGCACATTTTTAGCACCAGAAGCAGTTTTTTATGTCAACTCTTAAAAGCAGAACAAAACAGGCTGTGATGATAGAATAGAACAATGGAAAGCACATAATCATCATTTATTGTGTCATCATTTTTAAGCAGCAACGCTGTCATTTAAAACGATGTTGCTTGCATTTGCCTTTGAATATGTGGCATATTTTAAAGTAGTCAGTCTTCAAGTTTTTCCCGCTGCTTATTTATACGAAAAGCCAATTTTTCAGTGAAAATTCAAAGACAGCTTCAAAGCCAATTAAACTAACAAAATATGCAAAATATTTAAATTTGTGTTTTTATTTTTACATGGCTAATGTCCAAATGATAATGCGTGAGTCAATAAAATTTTATTGAGTGATTTCCTCCTGCTTTCTCATGTGAATGTGAACACGAATTGTTGATATTGCTCAAGTAAGTCTTGAATAATTTTCCAATTAGATTCTGCTACTTTGCGATATGATGGCTGTCTGGGTTGCCAATTGCCAATTAGTAGAATGAAATATATTAGCCAAGCAGACGAAATCAATAGACTCGATCTTGCAACATTATTCATTCGCTATTTGGCATGACATGACACAAAAAAAAGTTCATCATAAAATGAATACACAATTTACAGTTTTAAAAACGGCTACAACGTAATGTTCAGTCTAATGTGCTATGATATATGCAGTGTATAATTTACTAGTCAGAGTATCATTATTCTATACGTATTTGTGTAAAAACACCATCGTTGAAATCAGTATAAAACAGTAATTACTATATCTCCGTAAGTAATATAATACAACTCAATTAATATTTTCCACTTCTCCAGCGAAATACTCAAAAAAATCAATCTTATCCTTAACATGCCCTTATCAGTATGTTACGGTGTAAATATTTACAAGAAACGCATGCAAAAACACTGATAGCAAACGCTGTCATGTCATCATCATGCCATTTTTGACATTTCACCTGTTTCCTCTACTCTACTCCTGCTCGTTCGTTTTGCTGGTGACAGACACCATACAAAACCATGGCCATATATATTCCTATATCGTTTCCCTTTCCCTCTTTGCTTCTCAGTCTTTTTCCATACGTAAGTAAATGACATGTAGTCGGGTTGAACACGAACAGAAATTGGAAATTCATGTTGACGCGGTGGTAGAGATGCCCGAAAATGGGAAACGAAACGACGCCAAGCAACCAAAAAACATATTTATTTATTGAATTTTTCTCTAAACTTTTGTTCGCATTGAACGATGACTCTGATACTGGCATAATATGAGTAAACATGAGCGTGTGCAAAAATACTGATTGCTACAAGAAAAAAAGAAAAAGCATAAGGAAGTCATGAAAACCTACAATTGCGAAAGAGTCAAACTAGCATATGGGCAACCAACGACACTCTCAGAGAGTAAAAATACGATAACGCCCAGAGAACGTCGTTTCCTACTTCTTCAACTTCAAGCAATACGTCCTTGTTACAAGTTCTCAATGCCGTTTTATCATTGTATTTGCGTAAGTTTTACATGAAAATTCAATTTGTTTTATTTGAGAAACTCTATCAATCTTTCAATCTATACAACAGGAAAAGGGCGCATTTAAACAGATGGGCGAAAAATCCCATTAAAGATTTCCGGGAAAATATGTAACATGTATTATGTAACCCCAGCAAATAAAATATACCTGCCTGGAAATTGAAATCTAATTTGTAAAATTAATTTAACTGGTATAAATAGAAATAGCAAAAAAGGTTTTGTTTTCTATTTGAAGGACAGCTCTTCGGTTATTCTTGTTCTGGACACGATACTTTTCCAAAAGTGTCCCTTTACCCAAAGAAGAAAATCCCTGTTGATCCAACGAAACACCAACGCCAGAAGAGACCCACGCAAAACACGCACAAAAGTATTGTCTTTGATAGGTACTTACACAGGGATTGCCCACATATAGTTTAAGATTACTGAAGGTTGCTCCAGGAGAAAATATATTTCTGTGTAAAATAATTTCGATGGACGTACATATATAAATTTATAAGGTTTTTTTCTTTTAAGCTGGAGTGAAGCATATTTTAAAGATCTTTTAAAGCTCCCTCAACAATCCAACAAAAAATTCTGTCCTTTTCATTTCCAGCTCACCTTTTTCTCAACCATTTCATTTAACTACAGCATTCCAAAATATAGTCTTGTTATTATTATTATACCTATCTCTCTACCTGCCTATATGTGACTGACAACGACAAGCCCTTTTCTATTCTGTAACCCAACTCCTCAGTCTTGAGTATACTTACATCACATTCATATGGATTTGGTCAATACACCGATACTATTTCTTTTTTCTCTTTTAACCATCATCATATTATCCAGTCTTGTCTTCTTGTCCCTTTTTTCTTGTCTCATCAATCCAGCCAAGCTGGACATTCCGGATGATCGAGTACACCTCTCAATCTATCTCAATCCTCCTGCTGCTCCACCTAACCCAAGTCGCTTTTCATTCCATCATCTTCATCAACATCATCTTCATCATCATATCATCTCCAACAGCAACCATATATACATACCATCACAAAAAAAATATCTTCATATTTTTCATTCACAAACTTTTCACAGAAAATTTTCACGGTGAAATGGGAATATGTCCATCACCACCATCAGTCACGTCAAAAAAATTCTTTTTTTCTCTCTATTTATATCTCAATGAACTTTACATTTTACAATATGGAGCAAATCAAATTTCAAATAAAAAAAGTTTTTTTTGACCGCGGAGTATCCTGAGTTGCTCTGCATTATTTGCATCCTGGCATTGCCATCACCACAAAAAATCCTCTCATATTTCACACCGTTGACTGGAGGCAGCATACCAATGAGCAAGCAAAATAGCCTGTCTTGTTCTTCTGTCAATTTTTATTACCGTTTCTCCCTCATTCCTTCCCTTTTCCTCCTGCTGCTATTTTATATGCGTGGATGCATACTCTGAAGAGTGAAGTTTCACTTTTATTTTTTTCATAATATTCTTCATCAACAATCCAATTTTCATTGTCAGTCAGCTATTATTCAGACAAACAGAAAATAAAAATACTCTTTCTTCTTCAAAAAAATAAGGTTATGTAACAATAAAAATGGTAATGATGATATGCATATGTATAAACATAAAGTTCTTAAAAATATTCCTCCGCATTTATGTGATGTGCTTGTTGCATGTACCTAAATCATGTAGATTATGACTGCACATTTATGCGGGGGCGGACAATAATGGGAAAAGTGTGGGTGAAATGCACACACTCGAGTTTTATTTTGGCTGGTGTTGTACTTTTGTTGTTCTCATTGTCGGAGTTTTGATGGAGGAATGTTCTTTTTTTGAATCTGATGCAAGTACAAGTACATGATATACAATGAGTGAAGTGTGGGATAAACAATGGAAGAGAATATTTCTATAGAAATGTATAAAATATGATGCATTTTAAAAGAAATTAAAGATATGCCATGGTATTAAAAGGGAAAGATGTATTCATTTTTGATTTTTTGTATACCTAATAATGACTATTTAAAGAGACAAGAATAAAGACTTCAGAAAACATTATGCCAAAAAATGGTCAGTCATTTGCCTTTTATCATCTTTGAGAAACCAGACACGTATTACGTATTGTTCAAATTCATGAAAGAAATTCTAGGAAAAAATGTATAGTAAACCGATGATGAGGATGTTGACGTGTTTGGTGCAAAGTGATATGAAGGACACAATGAGGCCAATACGCTATATAAGCTTATCACATCATCATTAATTTTATTTTGAGTACAATAATTGTCACTGCTACAAAATAATTGTTTAAATGGACCAATGACCAATGAACACAAGAATGGACAAACAGAGTAAAATCATGGATAAACCTGGCACTTATCATTAATATCTCATTTCACAGAGTAAATTGACCATCGGATATTTAGAATTTGCCATCTTAATTGTTACAGTTTGTTTAGAAAAGTGCAAGAGATCCATTTTCCAAAGTTTTGCTCCACTTAAGACTCTACTAAATAAACCAAAGAAAAGAAAGTGGGCTAACTAAATGTTGTCTTGTAACTGAGAAAAGAACATATTTTCCGAAACTCAACTTGGAAGATATTTGTACAGGAAAGTATAAAAGGCAAGCAAATAAAGAGTTAATTTTGTATTGTTCATTAATTGAAATCCAAGTGAAGTGGAAGAAGCAAAAGAAGCTATAAAAGTTTGATAAGCTTCTTCTAAGATCATTATTAGTAACAGAAACATTTTACTCTATATTCCAATTAATAAGCATGTAAGTACTCTGGATGCAATCAGTTCCTATTCTTACTATTTATAAGACACTTAACTTTTACTTCTTTCGCTACTTATCTACATTCTGGTATTTCGTTAACCCAAAATGTACTATTATTGAATATCGGATACGTAGAATACGTATGTTAGATATTCAATGCGATGAAGATCCAGTCTGTCTGTCTGTCTGCGTGATAACACGATAACTCAAAAAATACTTAACCGATTGACTCCAAATTTGGTACGCAGGTACCTTAGGTCAATATCTTGAATGAGTTCGAACTTCAGCTTTCTGGGTCAAACCCTTCGGGGTCAGAAGGTCAAAGGTCACATATTGGTATATGCAGCACCACATTTTTATTGCATAAATCGATAGAAGGAACAAAACTGAACAACTTTTATGAAGACACCATTGGTCAATTCATAACCCCTGGGGCGCTGGAGGTCGCAAAAGGTCACATCCACAGCTGATAATTGTGGAAATTTTATGTCATGTTATTGTATGAGTCACTACGTATCCGATATTCGCTTCTGTGGGTTACACCCGTCTCGTTATTTATTATTAACGATATTATTATCGCTTCCATTCTGATCATGGCCATGACATGATCAAAAGAAATTCATTCCATTGTACTCATTTCTTCCTTTTTCTGTGCTTTCATAAAGGAAATAGAAACTAACGGCTGGTTCCTCATCCTCTTCTTATTTCTTTTCCAAGTAGGACAAATAAACGGCAGATTGGACCAACAATGAAACTAGCTATTTACCTAATAAAATATTAAGAACTCAAACGCAGGAGAAGGCAAGGAAAATTGGCAATTTTTCTCCACCGAACCATACCGGTACAGTAGCGGCACAGAACTGATCATTCCATGCCGCCAATTCACCTTCTTAATATCGAATGAAACGCCACAACTGAACATAAAACTCTTATCTACCGACCGATTGTTTTCATTTAACCAAGAAAATCACCATTAATTCAAGTAAGTACTGTTTTTCTTCCCGGTATATATCTTCAGAAAAGAACCATGACGACTGCAACAGCAAAATCATCTCTTGTCTTGATCGCTCAAAAGAGCCAGTTTCTTTTTACAAAATGAACACGTTGAAAAAACAGCTTTTTGCTTTTGCCATGCAACGATATCAGCAACCAGCAAAATAAATACGACGCAAGGCGCAGCAACTACCTAAAGTAAAGTAAGATGGCTTAAACGAGTGAAAGATTTGACAGTCAGACAAGACAACAAGTTTAACAACCCGCACACGCCACGCCATGCATCCTGATGATGTTGATGATTCATCAAATCACTCCAGGAGACATAGACACAGACAAACACACATATAAAGATTGAGAGAATTTAGCAGAAAACATGAAGAAAGCAGATGAGCCATCACGATGATGAGCAATAAGAAACATGAAAATGGTAAAATAATGTCGTAATATTAATATCTTTGTCTGTCTATTTCTGTCTATTTATGTCATACGCACATGCTATGTAACATTTTTTTGAATAGTTTATTATGCAAATTTTCATTCATTTTCTTGTGCTCAGATATATAAAGCCTACACGATGTTACACCTGATGTGAAACCAGTGTGGTTTGTTTTATGTCAAATAAAAAGTCTATAAATCACACCTGCGCTAAGGTGTTTTCCATAAAACTATTAACTGTATATGAAGCACAGAGCATGGGTTTAATATTTTGAAAGAAAAATATATGATTTATAAAGAAAAAATTTTCAAATCCTTTTTACCTTGATAATGAAATCGCTCTTGGGTTTAAAAGCAATGAATCGTTTACTGGCTGGCTGGGCTCAAAACTGCCGGAAGAAAATCCACTCCTCGACTACTCCAGTCAATAAAATAATTTGACGACTTCTTATGATCACTTTGTATATTCTCACTGGCGCACTCTTAGCAGCAATAATTTGGTTAGGGTACTATGAGGATACGGATACACCACCCACGCACTCATCAAAATCTTCATCGTGAAGTAGTTCTCTAGTTCCTGCTGCTGCTGGAGTCTGTTACCAAAGGTGAACTAGAAGCGGATGGAGGAGGAGGTGGTGACGATAACGCTGAATCCTGATACTAGTGTTACCGTGTGCGGAGATCATTATCTTCGAGAAGTTGAGAGCGAAAGATTATTTTATGATCATGAAAAAATGGCTGACGATGATGATGATTAAGATGATTATGATAGCATCATAAAATTCTTCTCCCTCGAGAGACCTCACTTGTTAATCAAAATAATCCCAAGAACTGTCGGCTTTGCTCACGACTACGACCCACGAAGAATAATTTCAAATTATCTGATTTTCATCTGTATTAATCGACTTTGAACATGCAACGTCACCATTCACTTCTCAGATTGGCTGTGTGAGTGAGTTCATCCAAATCTGATTATGATTATCGCCAATTTTTACGGACAGTTTTGTATTATTTTTTAAAATGAACTCCCGCACCTGTTTCTTCTCAGGATGAGTCTATAGACCTTACTTGGTGTTCTTTGTACTTTTTTATTTTACGCACAAACAGCAGATAAAAAAGAAAGATGCAAAGGGAATTCCGGCCTAGAAAATGTTTTGGCAATGTGCAAACATTTTTAACAACTTTTTTGCTATCTTTGTTAATAAACAACGTGATAATATTGGTCATATGATATGAATATTATGACACTATTATAATACTCACTTATTTTGTCCAGATTATAATGAGGTGTAGTAACGCAATGCCCCAAAAATATATGTTATTATCCTGTTTGTATTTTCCTTTTCTTCTCTGTTCTTCAGTAAAATGAGCCTTGATGCGACCTCCTTACTTCTTCCCAGGAAAATGTAGTTTGCTGGAATAATAATGATGATATGAAGATGATATGGTTATTATGTTGATGATGATATCATTGCACATAATATCATATAGTTAGTTTTTCTCAGAAAAGTGACTCTGAGGTTCTGAGACCACGACTATTTATATTCATACTCTACTATACTGACTGACCGCTGATTGAGATAGCAGAAGAAAAAATAAGAAGTAAAGTTGGAACCATCTCCAACAAAACTAGTTTGTAGTAACTTGGCACTGTACTCTTCTTCTCGTCATCCAAGAAAAAAAAGTTGTTACTGTTTATTACAAAACACGGTAACTTAACTTTAAGCACCGGCAACAACAACGAACGGCAATGTCCGCGACCAACCGACCGACG
>JAQFYG010005044.1:0-10329 GCA_034694325.1 Entomobrya corticalis
GACTTTGTGCTATGCTACAGACCGGGGTTTTCGTCTTGTTTCATTTTTTCTGCTTTGGTTATTCTATGCATATCAACTGCAACCTGAGACAACGGATGATTTTTGCTGTATGCAAAATGTAATATAAATCACCTTGTTTACTCGTGTCCGTGTATGCAGTTACGATGCTGTTAACGCCGTAACACTTGCAAAAAGGAACATCATCTTTTTAACTGAATTTTATTTCTAATGTTGTTTCAATACTAGGTTTATAATATTAGTTGCATTGGATATCAACAACCAAATTTACTAGAAATCATTTTTAAATTATCCACCTGAGAAATACGGTACGATCTACTACCACGAAGATACATTTAAAAAATTGGGAATAAATTAAATGGCGCTAAAGTACAAATATATTTCGGTATTTGATAGTCCTAAATAATAAACTTAATATTGTAAATAAACTAATGTCATGAAGCGGGCGGGAATTTTTAAGCATATTATTATGATGAACGGAGATATATTGCCATGCAAATAAGGATAACAACAAGAAGTCTATTCGAAGGAATGAGACGCACGACTAACCTGTAATAAACTAAAAAGAAATAGGTCATGATCATGATCGATGTACAAAGGAAAAAGAAAAATACTCACTTTTTCTACATGATGATTATAGACGATGCAGATGAATAGTACGTATACCTTTCTAATTTTAAATCTTTTAAGTCTCAAGTTGTGTTCTTCGTGCGAATCGTCAAAAACATCATTTACTGGTTTTTACTTTTTCATTGCAAAATTTACAAGCCCATCCACTATGTTCATAACATTCATGCAAAAGTTAACTTATTCTACACTTTGCATCATTTTTTTATTAAGATACGAACAGTTCATTTAAATTGCATCACTGGATTAAAGCATTATTCTCCTTGTCCACTTCTATTTTTTAGTCATCACTTTATAGAATACTGCTTAATCTTTTCATTCGTCGTCACAAACCTAAAATGGTATATTCTCTAAACATGATTTTTAAATTTATTTATTCACTTTTTCGTTCTACTTCTTTTTGAGTTAAATAGAGTTAAATACAAAAAAATGACAGAAAAGGATGGCTTTCCCCATTTGCATTGAAACTTGACTTGTATATCGTTAAGACGAAATACAGGCGAGTAGATAAAAAAACATGAATTAGATAAAGTTTCACTCCATTTGCCATTTACTACGGTAATATTTGATTTGTTCAACCGCATAGATGTGTTAATTGCAGCAAAGGTAATGTAACAGGCGAGAATGTATAATATGAAATAAATTTATCTAAAATGTAATTGGTATAAATATCTTTACTTAAAATATTTTTGTGAAAATAAAGCTAAATGAGACTTTTATTGTAATTGCGTAGTTTTTAGCTACTATTTGTTTTTTATTTTTAACGGGCAATAGGGAACGACCTAGCATCTCACTTACCCTATTAGTCTCCTTTTTTCCTTGCAAATAAAAATGTACAAGGGATTTGCTCCCATTCTTTCTTTCCAACTTTTTATTTTATACGCATTGGCGTTATTTGTTGAACTGGTCCGTCTCCCTTTTAATATTTTTAAAAGCACTCTTAATTTCTCATTGAGGAACACACGGTTTTCATCTGAAGCCAAGATAACACATTTTCTAGAGATAACATGGTGTCTTTGAATGAATATGACCGTGTATCATGAGATGATAACTACCTGGCGGCATGTTAATCATTACAAAAAAATTAATTTAGAAAAATTTAATTGCCTGCCTTTTTTCATGAATTTCACACGCATCTAGGTGTTCTCTGACCCTTTTTGTTTTAAACGTTTAATCTGGAAATGCGGCCGTGTTATTAAAACTACATTTTTGAAGCTGATGGGCAAAACTTCCGTTATTATCGACTGTATCTTTTATTATAATCATATTCGTTAGATTCATAGTTAATCATTATCAGGCAATCAGCTATTTAGATCATCTCAAAAGTTTACTTATTTTATATTGTTGGTAACCTATTTTAAATTGACCACGAAATATATGTTTACCCGTACTAGCTTTCAGCGCAAAATATTTATTTTGTCGTCAAAATTGTTAAAACTCAACATAGTTCAAAGAACAATCAGAAATTAATCAGGTGATTATGAAGGTAATTCATTTACATATCGTGCGTTTTTATGTTGCCTAAAGACTAAAGCCAAGATAAGCACGACATCTGTATTTTCGATAAAAATTGTGTGCACAAAATATTTATTATGTCATCAAAAATTTGTTAAAAACTCAAAAAGGTTCAAAGAACAGAGTTATTGTTTTAAGCTTAATGACGTAAAGTTTGTTGTCCAGTGTGAAAACATGTTATCCAATATAATGTTAGTATTTACCTATTTCAATATGAAGAAGACGAAACAAAAGATGACACAAAAATGGTAGTTTTTCTACTTTAACACCTTTCACTAATTTATCATATAATCTGATTTAATTGTTACAGAGATGTAATATGATATAGTGAACACTCTGAAAAAATATACTGTCAACGGAACATCAATCGTATTTTCGTTTTAAAAAAGAAAAATAATTTTCGGAAGATTCCCTCCCATACGACTTGTTCCATACCATCGTGCTGTATGATTGGGTTACGCTTTTTATTCCTTTGTTAGTCATCATTCAAGGTGAGATGAAATCAAAAAGCACTAAGAGCAAATCAACGTACGTTCCCCTCTAGAAGTCAGGTGGTATTACGCAATGTTGATTTCCATGTCTGGAATATAATGAGCTGTGGTAGCTCTTAAAGGTTGCAAGGTTGAATACCGGTTGACGGCTTTTCAAAAATTATAAATCGGTTCTATGCAACACAACACGGATATTACATGATCATTTAAAGTTTGAAGCATCCGTCAAAAATTTTCCAAGAACAGAATATCATCCAACTGACAAGCGTTTACATATAAACCCTTTAATACAAGATTATTATGGAGCGGAGTAAAACATTTCATTAGTGAGTAAAGGTGTTACATATATAGGTGGGTAAGGTAGTTTTAAATTTATATTATGCTACTACAAATATTTCTTAAGTTAGATTACAATTAAATTTTAAACGCAATCAAACGAATCCAGTCAATAGAATTTAGGGCAGATATGCTCAACATTAACAAAATATTAGTTTTTGCTTTGTGTTTTGTGATAATCGGTAAATGCAATCGCAATAATCCAGATTTAAAAATCATCACAACAATTGGTAGCCAAGCCAAGTATTAAATAGCAGAAAAGCAAATATGTATGCTCCAGTTTGGTTTGCACATAACAAATTCCTGTGCATCTCAAAGATCAAATGCTTTCTATTATTTCCATACTAAAGTGGTTGGGTAAGAAAATAAAGATTGCGATGTGATCAACAAGACACTAGAAAACGTTAAAATTAGCCCTTTCAAGCTAATGAATGAACTAAACAATTGTGGACTGCATCACTTATGTATTATTACCATAAAGGGAAAAATATACCGCGCAACGCCAGAATTTAAATTATTTTCTTTCATCATTCTTCACCGTCTGTCCTAATAAATTTTGCTTGCAAAGAATAAGAGGAACGAATCATATAAATTTATTTCTTGCTGATAAATCACGACAACGATGATATGCACATTGTTTTCCATTAAAGTACGCTTTAAAACTACAAACCAACAACTAGCGTAGACCAGGCATTGCATCATCAGAACCATTCAAACACACTGCAAATGTATTTCATCAGTAAATAAATACTGTTTGGAGTTAAAATTTTCAGTAATAAATATTGCTAAAACATGCATACGTGTGGAGAATATAACATCGTTTTACTCAATTTTACCTACTCATTGAAGATTTTTGTATTGGTCAAGAACACAGAGGAGGATTGCAAATGATCTTTATCAACTGAATTGAGATTCTTTAAGAAATTGTTTATTACAAGCTTCCTGCTGAGTTAATTTCATCCAGTTTTTGGTGTATTGCATTTTTTCTGCTGCTGGAGTTTACACTTAATCATAATCATGGCCATAAGCTTTATATCACAAATGAATTTAAAGCATTTGACATCTCATCACAGCAATAATAATAATATGTTATGCTTCGTTTACAAATATGTAGCGTGTCACGTTTTATATCCGATGGAAAGTTTTTCGTTCCCAAAGACTACGTATTAGCTTCAAACAAAAGCAAGTAATTACATTGATAATATTAATGTTTCATCTTGAAAAATTTAATTTCATTCATCATGAACTTTATAGCTTTCGGTCATTTGGCAAGTTTGTTGGTGCTTTGGCATTCGGCCAGCTGGAATGCTATTCGGCAATCGGCTAGTTTGTATACCATTTTGCAGTTGGAGTTTGGTTCGGTCATAGACTAGTCGGTAGATGCCTATCATAATTTATATTTAGGGTAGAGTTGCAGTTGATGATTGCTGATATGGCACAACCCATCTTACATTTACGTATGGTTTGTAAGTCTTTATTGTACTGTATCGAACAGCAAACAAAAGCTAATATTAATAATAATAATAATAAAACCATCCGTGAAGATAATATGACGATCGGAGATACATCACGATAAAAACGTTTCTAATAAATAGGCCTTACTTGGTCTCAAGGTCAACGGCTATTATTTCTTAACTCTTTCTTAAAATATCAAAAATAAGCATAAACATATAACAAATAATTATTTTGATTATAGTTAGGGCTTAAAATAGATTAAGAAATATCTTGTCAATGCAAATTAGTAAACAGGATACGGATTTTTTTTAAACTATGTAAATATCATTATCATTATCTTTATATTTCTTGTTTTACCCTTAAAAGTCTAGTTTCAGAAATAATAATGCAATTTAAATTAAATCACATGGTTAAAAATATTTTTATTGTCTACTTCTATTTTTACATTAACTCATGTAAATATTTTCCAATCTATTTATTTTAAAAAATTATTGATTTATTGAATCTTGTCGTAATCACAAAAACTGCAATCAAGTAATAAGTTTTTCTATTTACTGTTTTGTTCAGTCCGCAAACAACAAGGATGAGATCTTTTGGTCTTGTTCCTACAAATTTGGGTAAAAAACATTTATTTCGGCGTCGACAATATTTAAAAAACTCAAACAACCCTTATGATGATTGACCAATAATGAGTGTACCATAATTGTCTGTCTATATATCTGTTTCCTTACCTTCTACATGCAAGCTTCATTGATCAAAGATAAGAATGTTATATGTTATTAGCAAAAGTTGATGTTAATTATGTTTGTCGCAGTCATACAGTTATTTCTTTCATTCAATTTTTATTTTGTTCTAGTTGTAACTGCACAATGCCACATTGTTTGCGCAAGCCAGTTTTTTGAGTGCTTCACATTTATTTCGGCATCAACGATATACAAAAACTCAAATTAATTTAATTTAGTATAATTCACGTTTTTCAATCGTACAACGAACAATACTTTAACAATCGGTTTGCTATTGTCATACTGTAAGCTTGAGACATGATACAAAGTCAAAGAAATTTACATAAACACGAAAAACGTAAAAGCAGTTGAAATATAAATAGAAAATTTTTTAAAACTAAAGTCGCGATAAAGTCAAATAAAGCATAACAAAGGATAAACTGAAAACTAAAATAAAAATAAAAGGATAATGATCATGAATATTACACAAAAAGCAGAAAATAACTCATTATCACATGAGAATTATAGAAGGTAATTTAATTTGACTATTAGCGCTCGCTTAAAAAAACAAAAGGGAAGTTTCAATATGATATATTGCAGAATTTATACAATTCTCTTTGTTCTTAATTTTGATGAGAAACATGAAAACTTATAGTTGGTCTTTCTTAACATGTTTGTTATATGCTTTTGGGTAAAAGATCGGAGTTTTGGTTAATAAATTGGCCTGCACAATAATAGCTTCCATAAATTGCAAACGTATATTTAAGCATACTTTTTAAATATGATTACATGCTGCATTGTATTTTTTTAAAGCTATATAAATACTTTTTCGACTCCACATCATATTTATCTAATTTGCATATAAATTTAAAAACCAATTCTTATCTAAATTTTAATTTATATGCAAAAATCATCATCATCATTGCATGTTCAGGTCAGTCATTACTTTGGTTGAATTTACTTTGATATTTTAACGCATAGACACAAAGAAAATACATCATCATTTAAAATGCACACTAGTCGCCAAGATATTCCGAAAGTATAACAGTAACATCAAAACAAAAGCAGACATTCTTCTTTATCCTTCCATCTTCTCTCTTTTCTTTACAAATTAAATGACAAGAGCTTCCTCTCACCATTTCTTGAATTTATACATGATACCTATTATTCTGGTCTAGTGTTACCTATAAATCTTTTTGAATATTTTCTGAAATCTGCAATGAGAAACAAAAAGATTTCTGTCGATTCCAAAGTATGTCGTTTTGTGGAGACTGGAGTCATATGACGATAGTCACCTGTATTTTTGACGAAGAAAAACTACTACTTTGCTTATAAGCGCAATATTCAATGTAACAAAAAATGTATTTGTATTCGACATTAGCTTTTTTTCATTAAATTCACACGCATCTAGATTTTTTTCTGGCATTTCTAATTTCTAAGTTTAAATAGGAAATATAAAAGACAAAAAATAACCGAATCTTATCGTAATTTAGAAGAATCACATTCATTCCATAATATCATCTGCGTCATCAGCTTTTTTCGATTTTCCGCAATCTGAAAATGTCGAAATTGAGGTACATCATGGTAGGTTGGATTGAAGTTTAAGAACAAAATATTTATTTTGGCGTCGAAAATATTTAAGAACCCAAAATTCTTTTAATATACGACCAGTATTGATTGATTTATCATTTTTGTCTGTCTATGTGTCTATCTCCTAACTTGCCATATGCAATCTTCATTGAACAAAGATAAGAATATTATGAATTCTTGAAAAATTATTTATTCTAATTATTCTGAATATGCTTGTTGTAGTCACAACATCACAAGCCTTTTTTACTTTTATATGATCAAAACAAAGATGAATGGACCTTGCATTTTTAATCATGTAAATTTTAGTCTCACATATTTGTTTCGGCGTCGGCAATAAGCAACATTTAAAATTATTCAACTTGTATATTTAAAATTTTACAATCGCACAACACACGGTACTTTCACAACTTGTTTATTAGTGTCTTACAGCAAGTTTAGTACATGATAAAAAGCTGACATATTTGCTATAAAGTTTGATAAGCAATCTCTATACTCTGGTAAAAGATTTTTTCTTTCTAAACATAAATAAATCGCTGAAGTGTAAGTTGTTTGTTGTGCATTGTACATTTATTAGCAACGGCAACACATCTCCTTTCGATTCAGAGCTCTTTCAGTAACATACCGTCGGTCTGTTACAAATGAAACAATTGTATTTTTCAAGTTTGATCCAAAAACCAACTGGGAGTTTTAATGTTTACCGACAGGAGAATACTAAAATCTTTCAAAATTAATTTAAATTTTGTTGAAATGGAAGACCGAAGCATGTTAGGTTTAAAAGATTTTTATGAATGGGCTCGAACCTTTCCTTTTTTAAAGACCAAAACTATATGAGCAGTCGCTGGCTTACATTTTCTTAGTTCAACGAGTTATTACCGTTGCAATCTGATTTAATATTTTCAATTCTACTTGGGATAAACAAAAAAGGTTACAATAAAACTGCGAATAACAGGACAAACCGACGTACAAGATTACAGGTTTGACACTGACAACTATGTTATGACATAGTTTGTGAATATTATATAAATACAATTTACTGTTGATTTTACTGTTTTCCGGCTGATCATTCGGCCGGCACAATGATAGATTTTTATCTGAGATGAACTTAATCAAGGAACTTTTAGTAAGAAAATATTTCGGAGATCTACTTTTTCATTTTCCAGTGATTTCAAATAAAGTTTAGTATTGCTAAATAAATAGATAAGGATATTTATGGTACTTTAAGATTGGAAACGTATGTATAAATAATAAATACATGATTTAGGCAAAATAAAATGTCATATTTTTAGAAAAATACTTCGTCGTTGGTAGGAAATATTGATATATATTTCCTAAAATTAAAACTTTTTATGCTATTTATTGACGTTGCAAATTAATAATTTTTTTCCCTTTTCATATCCCCCCCCCCCAATTTTTAATCCAAAAAGCTGGATGAGAAATCTTATTGTAGAACATCAACCAAATAATGCAAATAAATTTGCAGATAAACGTCAAACTCACAATTCGTTTCTTTATTGATATACAGCTTTTGTAGTTTTTTCTTCACCGGTGCTCCTCACTCTCTCAAATATTTTTTAAACTATGCCATACCCATAATCTAAATGATTGCGTTACACCGCTCGCTGATAATTTCCTATTGCAATTTGAAAGTAATAGTTATTCTATATTATTTCCAAGCATCTATCTTTTCATTTTCACTAAAAAATTTATAGATAAATTTTAGTTGGAATATGCAGTCACTGCTTCCAATCTGGAGTATAGCAAACACTGACTTTATTTACAACATCTGAAAATAGGTTTTCTTCTTTAGAGTTCTAGATGATCTAGACTTGATGATTATCTATGAAGTAAAGATGATGATGAGCAAAAGTAAAGAATGACGGAAACAAGCATTTTGGATTTCTGCTTTGGATAGAATTGGCATATGTTATTTATAATAATATATTTCGTAGTGTAAAGATTTTGAGGACGGCGATATTTTATGCAATATACATTTTGCACTATTGAGTTTTAGGATTGTATGTTCTTAGGCTATAGATTCTTAGGGCAACTCGATAAAATTATTTGCAACAGCGCCTGCAGCTTTCCTTCCTGCTTGTAATCTGTTTTCTGATATCTGAGAATACTAATAAATTTCTTCAATTGATCTGTGTAATTGTTAGATTCAATTTCTAGTATGAAATATTTATTTTGAGGTCTACATTGTCAAAAAACTTCAAAACTATTTACAAAGATCGGTCAGCATTGATTGTATCATGTGTGTTGGTCTATGGTTTTATGTTCCCCCTGGCTCCAGGCAAGTTTTATTGTTCAAATATATGTATTTATTATATTCTTTGCAGAATATTCATTCTGTTCATGATCATGCTTGTTGTAGTCAAAGATTCATTCTCTTTCTTTTCATGCTGTTCTGCTTCCTGTCCAATGAGGCGTACGGGTGAGTTAACTGCCACCCACCAACTCCGTTTTGTGTGTTACACATTAATTTCGACGTCGGCAGTATACAAAGCTCAAATTAATATAATTTATCAAATAAGCTCTTTCCAACTACACAACGCACGATATTTTTTCAATCGTCTTATTACAGTTATGCAGGAATTTTTGAGTAATGATGTAACCGAAAGTATTTTGCATAAACACAAAAAATGGAAAAGCGTTTGCTGTATAAATTGAAGTTTTTTGAGGACTTGTTCTCTTTACAAAATACTTCATATAGACATTTACATTTACAAAACTAAACATGTTGCGTTTGATAATCCGTCTTTATATTTTGGCTACAGAGAATTTAAATTAATTATAAAAGATTGTATATAAATTAATGTGCAAGAGTCAAATACGCAAAATGTAAAATTGGCATGGGGATAAATCGGTGAAAAATGCATTCTGTACAGTTCAGATGGTTTCAAGCCTTGTAATTCATCTTTAAATTGAAAAAATCTTTGCATAAGGTATTCATGGGCGGATCATTAAGACATGGAATAAAAAATGCGTTTATCAGTTTTATTCAAAAACAACAGGATAAAAATTACAAATAAATGCTGCTTTCTTCTTTTAAAATTTTAAGTCTTAAAAAAAGCAAATGTAATTCACATAAATACATAAAGCAAAAGGCGGTTGAAATATAATAGAATTTTTTAAGCATGTATTCTCTTCTTTGCAAAAAAAGTCATAACGATATCTAGATTAAGTAAACGCTAATAATATTGAGTCCTTTGGGTATGCGATTGTAAATATTTGTTCAGATTGTTTGCTTCGGCGTCGATAATATTTAAAAAATCTAATATCATTTTTAAAGATCGAGCAGTATCGGTTGTACCGTGTTTGTCTGTCCATGCTTCTGTCTCCTAACTACAACAATTGCAACAAACATGATCAGAGTCAATATTTGTTTACAATATTTTAATTATTTTCTTTGATTGATGAAGCTAGTTCAGAAAGACATGGAAGAAAAAGTCATTTTACAGGGAAAAGTGAGTTGAAAATGAGTGAGTAAAAAATGTGAATATTAATTTCGGCTGAGGGCCTTGGTTATTTTCTTTGGACGTCCAGGACTCCGTTTTATTCCTAGTCCTCCAGTA
>JAQFYG010005045.1:0-10329 GCA_034694325.1 Entomobrya corticalis
TTTGCCACAATTAACACGGGCTGAGGATATTACGGCATCCATAAGATCAGGCGGAATTGGATTAGAAAATGGAATCGGAAGTAATGGCTTCACAATGGCTTTGCCACAATTAACAAGGGCCGAGGCTACTTCGGCATCAATAAGTTCAGGCGGAATTGGATTGGAAAATGGAATCGGAAGTAATGGCTTCACAATGGCTTTGCCACAATTAACACGGGCTGGGGATATTACGGCATCCATAAAATCAGGCGGAATTGGATTGGAAAATGGAATCGGAAGTAATGGCTTCACAATGACTTTGCCACAATTAACCCGGGCTGAGTCTGTTTCGACATCACTGACATCCGACGGAATTGGATTGGAAAATGGAATCACAAACAATGGTTTTACAGTGACTTTGCCACAATCAACACGAGTTGAAGCTATTAAACCATCAAATGAGCCGAATGGAATCAGATTAGAAAATGGAATCTTAAATAAAACCTTGCAAGTGAATGGAAGTAGACCAGTGGACAATTTGAAATCGAATCAGCGGTCGTCATGGAAATCTACTTCATCCTCGTCGCAGTCGCCATCATCAATGTCTCACTCATTTTCATCAAACTCCAATAATACTGATGGGAGAACGAGGAAAAAAAGAGAAATAGAGAGAGAAAGTCATAAACCAGTTTTAAAGTCGATAATGGATCTACTGAAATCATTTTTCACCCGTTATTCTAGCGGTACAGTGTTGAAAACCTTTAAATCGAATTTGACATTGACAAAAATTTAACCAATTTTAATTTCGTTTTTCAGATGACACGAGTCCAAAAGCTGATGAAACATTAAACACGCGAAATCGTGAGAAGAGAAAACATATATCCATATTGGATGTTTTAAAACCACCAAAAGAAAGCCATCATCCCCCACCCCCTACAACTAGGCATCAAACATTAAATCCTCATGACAACAGTGTAATAAATAGATAGTTTTTAAAAAACATAATTAATTTTTTAAATATATTGTACGGTTAGTTGTATCAAAATAAAAAGAAAACAATATTAACATTTTATATTCCCCATTCATTATGCTTATTTAACTCCGATTTGTTCAGAAATAAATAAAAATTTTGTAAATTGCTATAATCGTTTCGGAGAACAATAGAAGTGTTGTAGTCATATACATGTGTCGACTCATTAATTGCTATGACGCATGACAGTTAACTGAACGGGGAATGAATTCTTTATTGTAACAGACAGATAAACTTACAATGTCGTCATTAATGTTTCCTGTGTCTCTTTCTCTCCCTATCTGTCTTACTTACTATGATGATTACGGTTATGCTTTGTGAAGAGATCTAAAGAAAAATGCGATGATGATGTGCATATGCACCACACAATCCATACTAGTTTTTCCACGTCACAAATTAACAGATAAACATTTAATTACGCTATTGTTAAAGCATCACAGACTACCAGAAGAAAGAAAGAGCTTTAGTTAGTAGATTACCCAAGCTTGCTATCTTCTTGTGCACCTTTTCTACGTAAACGTATAGGTGCATTTTTCTTCCCCACAAAAAACGCCCCATTAAATTTTACATTTGAAAATGATTGCAAAAACAGGCGTAGGTCCGAACTTGTTCTTGCTTTCTCTCGCTGTTGGCTTCACATCAGCGTACATTGGCTTTATCCCAAGTTATTACGACAAATATTACTACAGCTCTCAAAAAAACAATCTTGGGGGAGCAGTTCAAAAGTCCGAGGTTCTGAAACGCCCATCATTCGGGGAAATTTCACCAAAGCACAGAATTGTTGAGCCAAATCTCGTGGATATTCCTGTACCTCCCAACTATTTGAAGGATGATGACTCACCGTCCCCAAGACATGTGAAATATCTCAAGGACAAGAAGCCACAAAAGAAGGATTATTACCTGTCTCCCGCACTCAAGTATGGAGATGAAAAGTTTAAGAAGAAACATCATCGCAGGTTCCGAATTAAAAGGGCTGCTCCGAAGAAGAAGGACGATTCCTCGTCGTCTTCCAGTTCATCATCCAGCAGCTCGTCATCTTCTTCTTCCTCAGAGGGTATGGTCATGGGGCAATGTGAAACAAATCTAAAAAAATATTCTTAAATTTGTAAGCATTTTCTAAAATTTTAATTGATTAATTCCGTGCACTTTTTAAACCTTCAGAGAATAAAAAGAAGAAAGGAAAACGTTCAATCTCTCCCAGGCACCACCGTACAAAACGTGATGTCAATGAGGATATAAATGAAACGTCCGCCGGATGTAAGCTGGTTTCAACCCCGCAAAAACACTGAAACCATCAAAACATACTAACTAATATTAAAATTATTTAAAAAATTTAAAAATTTGAAAGTGTATTTTGTACATAGTCAACTACCGTAAATTGGTCAAATGAAATGAGTATATAAAAATTATTAAAGAGTAAAATAAATATTTGAGACTTTGACAGAGACTTAATATAATTGAATTGGACGTACAGACGGACAGAAGGACGACTTCCATATTAACAGCTTGCCAATTAATTTAATCTATTCAATTTCCCTTATACACTTTCCAGTTTTTGATGACGACAAAGTAGCAAAAGAAAAGAAGGGAGGAAAGGAAATCATTACGTCAGCCAATTCCAATTCAACAGGATCGTCGGAAGAAATAATTTGCAGTATGTCTTTTCTTTTATTATAAAGTCAAATGTTAAATGTATTTAATGATGAGATATAGTACTACTTTGAACTTTACTTTCTCAAGTAAAAAAGAAAGAGCTAAACAGGATTACGAACGGAAGGGTCAAATTCGACAAGAAGCCTTATAAAAAACGTGGACGGAAAAGTAAGATAAATTAGTTTTGCAATTGATTTTTTAAAATTTGAAATTCGAATATAACTTTTACATTTAAAATATTTATAGGGCCATATAAAAAGGTTTACTATATAAGAAGGGGAAAAGGCTACAGAAAATGTAAGTTTACTCGATAATTAAAATATTTTTTCAAGACAAATTCATGGCAAAAAGTAATTTTTTTTCTGTGATTTGTTGTAACTCTAGATCACAAGTCAAGAAGAGGAAGGGGTCGGCACAGCAAATATTCATCTTCCTCTTCGTCGTCATCAAGCAGCTCATCTGAAGAGATGAGAGGTACATATTTTTATAACAATATATTTTTATTTGCATCTTCAATTTTACATTATCGAAACCCCTCAAGTGTATTTTAAATATCTCAGGTTCAAAGGGAAACCAGTTTGGAAGTATGTTATCGTATATCTATCATAGATCTGGGTGAATTTCAAATATTAATAATATTTTTATAATCTCCTAACTTTATAGATGGACAGCAAGTTAAGGAAACTACGTATATAACAGCAACAGGGCCAGGTTTTGGAAAGCATGAACAAAAATATGAGAAAAATGGTGATAATGGTGATACAGGCAGTAAGTAAATATTGATCTTAATTAAAAATATTACAAATTCAAACTTGAAAGTCTGGAATTATCGTAGTAATTTAAAAATAATATTTTTTGTAGTTTTAGTTTCATCCCGAACAACACCATCACCCCCTTCATCCTCCGGTTCAAAAAAAGCAGATGAAAATTTTGAAAAGTGGTTGATGGGACAAGGAATGGACTCAATGGATATGAATATGGATACTGATGACGCATCAGAAGAAAAGAAAAAGGCGTCAGTTCCTAAGACTACACCGTCTCCAAAAGTAACAATAGCGGCAACAACAAAAATCGTTCCGGTGAATACAAATACGCAGCCTTCGGCCATAAAAATTACACCCAAACCCGCACCAGCACCTAACAATGCTGGACTTAGTAACTTTGACAAACAACTTAACAGCTTTTTCGGAGACAGTGGGTTTGCCTCATTATTTAACTCGGCTCCTCAAAATGGCCAAGGCAGCCGAAACAATAACACCACTTTTACAAGTAGTCAGATAACTAAAACATCTAGTACAAATAATGGACCTGTGCATACGACTTTGACTTCAAAATCTACGCCAAAGCCGACAGGTAAAAAAATAAATATTTTTTATTCATTGTAATTGCATTGAATAGTTAAATAATTCATCTTGAAATACAGGTCGTAAGCGTCGTGACGTAGACACAGAAAATTCCGCAGAACTCCCAGAGACATACGACCCCCTCCCTCCGGAAGGAGTTGGGGAAAAACACTCTACAGCCATTGCTCGTGACAAAAAAGGAGAAGGAAAGCAAGATATGACGGCTTCCATAAATGGCCAAACAGGACAAGTTCCAAATGACATGTCTTCTGAAAGAGAAAAGGTGGTAGCATTTGCATGGGATTATCGGAGAGACAGGAACGCAAACGCACAGGCAATCACGACAAACGAAAAAAAAGACGCTGACGCTTTAGCATACTCGGAAGTCGGTAAAGGGAACTCTGCGTCCCTTTCAAAGTCAATAGGTAGGTATTTAATAATTGGAAATAAATGAGAAAAATATGGACACGCTTTTTCAAAATCAGTAACAATTCATATTATATTAATAGGCGGAATCTCCTCGTCCAGTGCCATTGCACGAGGAGGAGACGCAGAAGCAGTTGCTGTTCAAGGTACAGATTTCTTAAAGGAGCAGGAGGATATTACAAATATTATCGGGGTCGGGGACGATACTGATACAGATAATACAGGTGCGTGTAAGAATTTTGCTTACAATATTTAAAATTCTCCTTGGGGTTTGCTACAAGCTTTGATGATTAATGTATAAATTGCTTTTAGAGAAAGAGACATCGGATAAGAGGAGAAAAAGAAAAACAAGTGGGCGAACAACAGATGAAGGGAATGACATTGGTATGTTAACGTACATTGTAAAAACATAATGACTTTTGGCTTAAAATAGAAAAATGATTGATTGATTTCACTTTTCAGATGAATATGCCACTGCAGACACAATGTCTTGGTCATCTGATGATAACTCTGAATATTTGGTTGGTGGACGTAAGCGTTCCAAAATTTTAAAGCGTTTTAATTTCATCCAAGCAGGTAGTCACTCTTTTAATGAATTATACAAAAGATGTACAATGGGTAATAAGGTATATTTGATTACTCTGATAAATTGTAATGACTCATGACTGTGAATATATTTTATGACATATTAATAATGGAGTGACGAACTTGCATTATCTTAAAAATGAAATGTTAAGTGTTTAATGGGTATTAATATTTTTTATGAAAATTGCGGTAGTTGACTATGAAGGTAAAATTATATGATGGATTACGGAAGACATCAAATAGTTTCCTACCATTTACATCTTTCTTAATCTGTTTCTAGCTGGCAACCAAGCCGTCCCTGTTGGAGTCAATGGATTCAAGAAAAGGCACCACCACAAGCAACATCAGGACCGTGGAGTGACTCTTGTAGTGCTTCCAGTTGTATATCCGCGCCAACAGCAGCAAGAAAAGGCCAAAATTGAAGGACCCAAACAGTTGCCAAATGTCGTTCCTTCAAATCTCTTGGAAGCGATTGAGTTCTCCACTATGTCATTTGGCGGAAATGATATCGACATGCCAGATATTAACAGAATGAAAATTGATGGAGATATGATGCCCGGGTTTGTTGGTAGTGGTTACAAAGATGATTATGAGGATGCTCATGCTATGCCACCAAGACGGCTCATTAGAGTGCGCCGAAAATCTAAGAGGGGGAAAGCCAGAGACGAAGAAGAACCGCCACCACCCCCACCACCACCACCACCGCCCCCGTCAAAAGCTCCTGAACCTATAGTGAAAACTACCACAGTTTCCGGTTCAGGAAAAGGTGATCCACTTAGTGGACCATCTGGTACAACGGGTTCCGTTGCAAACGCAAAGTCCAAAACTGGAAAAACCCAAGCAACTGCACTTTCAAAGACAGGAGATGCCACTGCAACTGCACTGAATGGTACCTCTGCTAGCTCCTTGGCCTTTACCACAAACGAGAAGGGACATGCCGTAGCTCAATGTAACCTTAATATATTGTAAAGAATTTTTTATATTATATTTGAATTCCGATCAGTTAAATTTGATTATTAATTTAAATAGCCGACACTTACGGTAAGGAGGGTGCAAGGGCTCAAGCTCTTACGAAGGGAGTCGGAAACGCTACAGGTGCATCCATTTCTCGAGGAGGTGGCAACTCTGATTCTATTGCGCTGGCGTCCAAGGGTGGAAGTGCTCGTGCTGATGCGGATGCCCGTGACGGTGGAAATGTATGAATGATTATGTTTATATTTTTTCGAAAGATGTATATTTAACACCAAGCAATTTTCTCTATTATTAAATAGTCTAGTGCAAATTCCGTTGCTAGTGGCGAGGGAAAAGCAGTAAGTGATGCTGTCGGAAGAAAAGGAAACTCAAACGCTGCAGCAATAACAAAGGGAGTTGGAGAGGCTAGATCAAATTCTGTTGCTGGACAGGACAATGGATACTCCAGATCCTTCGCACAATCACAAAGTAGTATTAATATGATTCAAAATTTAAATAATAGTTTTTTTTACACAGTGAATGGTCATCAGATTAACGAATTTGTATCTTTCAGGTGGAAATGTTCTTGCCAACAGCCGTGTCATAGGAGAAGGTGGCGAGGCTGTCTCAGTTGGCGCTACTTCCGGGAAAGGAAGTTCTCTTTCGAATTCGATAACTGTATCTGGAAAATCTGACGCAGCTTCTATGTCCGAGCATGGAGGTTGCAATTTCAAATTTCATAAAAGTTTAATAATTATCTGAAATTGTGTGGTAACTGTGACTAAATATACTTGAAATGCTTTTCCATAGATTCTGTGGCCAACGCTATCAACGGCTCAGGTACGTGAAAATATAAATTAATAAATTTAGTTATATCGACGCAGATGAATATTACGCTTAAATTAACAATTCGTTATTTTCAAAATTACAGGTGAATTCCAATTGGACGATAATGCCCTAGAGTTGGAAGATTCAGATCATGATGCCCAGGAGAATGCTGCTCGTCGTAAAAAGAGAGAAGTTTCCGACTCACAAAAGCGTTGAGCAACGAAAGAAATAAATATATTTTAATCAAATATAACCATAACAGTAAGTTGTTTTCTATGTCAGTTTTTTGTAAATAAATTTTATTTCTAAAACGTACAATACATGCTTCCCGTTCATTTTTTTATTACAACAATAATCCTCTTACAACTAAAAAATAATCATATTTCGTTATTTATTAATAATCATAAAACTCAAACGGCATTAATTGTATATGTTTAAATGGTATATATAGTAGATAATAAATCCGAGATATATTTTGATACAGTAAAATATACACTATAAATAATACGAAAAATTATATTAAATGAAAAAATGGACTAGAAAATTCATACTTGAAAAAAATTTTCCGTACTATTTAAAACTCACTGGATTTTATAATAATAATTAATGATTGCAAAAAACCACACAAGAAAACTATGCATGGTATTTGCAGCCTCTGTACATAAATTAACAATGATGGCGATAATAATATATTATAAAGTTTTTTACCGTTAGTTCTACTCTAAAATACTATCAATTTATTATACAGTTTTTTAGCTTTTTTCTTGTAAATTTCTAGAAAAACGTATGTACGCACTTTAGTTTCTATTTTAACTTTATACTTTGATTTTATACATACATGGTTAAGTTATTTCTTAATAGTTAGATTGTACACGGTTTTTATTTACATTATAGCATGTTAACTTTAACTTATCTTGGAATTCTTTTAGTGATGGCTCAAGATTAAAAATAATGATTCAATAATTAATAATCTACAAAATTATCTAGTCAAAATTTTATTGGCTAACAAACCAATAGCAACATTGAAAATTAATTGATGGAATAATGTATAATAATAGATATTATCGATAATTAATTAAATTAAGATAAATCTACTTTTGCTACGACAAAGCAATAGACACCCTTTCAAAATACTTTTAGTTAACAATCTTTGTGTTTATACAATAACATGATGAACAAAATGTAACCAAGGCTATAAAATTTTTAAATGCTTATTCGTACATTTTACCTTATTTTAAGGATGATTAAGATATGCAAGAGAAGATATTATTTTGTTGACGTGAAGCAGCACTTATTGTACGTATATAGAAGATTATTGTGATTTCAATTTTGTTTTTTAAAATCTTTAATTACATGTTATGAAAGTATTTTTAATTTTTTTCTTGGAGGAAGAAAAATTCCTACCATTTTAGTTTATCTGTCCCCTCGTTTGTTACGTTACGCTATCTCGAACATTTTGCCTCGTCATCATGGTAAAACCCTACTAATAATTATGACGGACAGACAGACGTTGACATCAAGTTGACTTTGGCTTGACGTGTTAATTGTTAGCAATTTATATTGTCAAGTCTGATTTTTGCATATTTATTTATATTCCTGCAAAAACTGACAAACAAATTCCGAAAAGATTTACACCCATTCATTCTTCTGGCAACTAACCAGTTCGCTAAAAAAAGTTAATTAATTTGCTTGCTTATTTTGTCTAAACTTTATTATCTATTCAGCAAATCAAAAGTAATCAGCACTTCACCCCGAAACGATAATTAATCTGACTCACGCCTACAATAATTTTCTTATGCAAATTTGTAAATTGATTTTAACCTGCAAAAAAAAGCTTTCATTCATTCATTAACCCTTTCTCACTCAATTTATCAAATCAGTGAATGCAGTCATCCAATTGTCAACATGTCAACATACAAACCAGTAATTAACACTTTTTTTGCAAGAATTATTATGCAAACAGCTAGTGTTTTAAAAAGTTAGTTTGTATATCCAATATATCCTGTTTGTAAGCTTGTTATGTACATATCGTCCAGTCTACTAATAAGCACACAATCAAATTGCAATCTAGTATGTTTCATTATATTGTACTTTTCTTTCAGTTTTTTATCTTCATTTTCTAATTAATCAAAGCATGCTAATATCTTAAATATTACTTGATGCATTTCTGAAAATTCAATATTTTATGCCAAGGACAACTTGTAGTAGGTCGTATATTGATATCCTAAATTAAGTATTATTAATTCATCATGGCCTATATATTACGTATCTCCCCAAATTTTTACCACGACAAACAAAAACGAAAAACATACAGACATTCAACATTGCAGAATTGTCATATTTTAACTAACGATTTAAGGAATGCTTTCTTGGTTAACATTTTTCTTATATAATAATTATTACTGATGATTTCGAGGTTTCATTTCATCCGCAAATACTTAAAATGTATAAATATCTTATTATCAATTATGGCTATTATAAAAATTTTAAGCTGCTTTGTTTTTTTTTGTTTTTTATCTTAAAATACTAATTCCATTTTAACTATTTTCAACAGCATGGCAAATCAAATTCGAAACTGTATTTTATCAACAGTTCAATGGCGATTTCTTTATTATACGATATAAGATTAAGCTTTGAAAAGCGCTATTATTGTTACCTATCGAGCTAGTTTAGTTTGTGACTGGTGACAATTTAAGCTTTAATTGCTTGGTATAAATGAAAATGAGTATAAAAATTCACGAAATTGATGCATCTTTTATTTTTTTAAATGATACTTTGCATTTCTTTATGTTACCTAAATGCTTTACGAGGGATTAGACTCATGATGAGACACACCTTACGACGAGCCTCCTTCAAAATTGGAAATTAAAGTTGCACTTCTGCATAAATTCATACAGATTATTACACATGTAACATCGCTTGTTCTTGTTAAATCTTAATCATCTCCTCAAACACTACAAAAATGCCGATGTGAGCTGTTGTGTGAAAGAAACGTGTCATTTTGATAAATTGCTCATTACATGAGTTGATCATAAGATCTTGTCAAGAACAACAGCAAGTCCAGTCAAGTTTCCTTTTAAATTTATTAGCCTTAACCTAACAAGCATAATAACAATATCACTAGATAAGGAAATCAACAGCTTAAAACAAGGCTTTTTCTTCGTCTAAGCACAATAATTACATATTATTTTACCTGTTTTGTATTACAACAAATAATTTTTATCAGTAGTTTAAGTAGTTATGTTGTAGTAGTAGCTTATATCATAATGCAAATGACGAGATGTAATATAAAAGATGTGTCTAGTCCTCATCATCAGGATCACAGAATCGTGATCGCCTCTGCAACGATCTCATCTTATCTCTCCACTCGTCTGACCACTCAATCACAACCGATTGTCTACCTGCCATCAGGCCCGGTTGTCCATCCGAGTAGTGCTCATTACCCATGATTAGATAGGATTTGTCCACTTTGATCTTTGGACATTTACAAACCAGATCTTCCATCCGAACCCAGAGGAATGCTGTGCCACGCCG